>MU131000.1:27103-41064 GCA_015039435.1 Imleria badia
ATGAAAGACATTCACGATCAAATGAAGTGTGACGAGGACTTGGGCCATCTTACATAGTCGTACGGGCTCAGTGGTTGAGATACTTCGAGGGTATAAGTTGTCCAAATCTTGCCAGAGTACGTCCAGCGCTGGTGCTTTGAATTCGTGACATGTTCTGGCCAGCGATGGCAAATCACATGTATAACAGTGGTGAAAGATATTCACAAGGATCTCTTGTATCTCGAGCGCGAGATGCATCCTCTGACTGATGGCGTTCTGAGGGAGCAGAATTTCCGACTTCAACGGAAGAGAAAGCAACTTGAACTGGACATACGCCGGGAGTTGCCGAGATGCGGACCCCTGCATGGAAGGAAACTTGAAGCGCGGCAAAGTATATACGACGCCCCATTCAAGTTGTACACCGGCTAGTTACATACCAGCCTTACTACAATGCCCGACTCTCATCATGAGCCCTGAGTGCCAATGCGGCCTGTGCCATTCACATCATTTTTCAAGCTGTGATAGGCATGACTTTGGTCGAATAATATGAAGATTCGTCGACATTCCCTTTCCAACCTTGCGTAGCGTAATCACCACCGCAACCCACTCATTACCGACCACAAAGAGTGGATGCAATTGGCATCCATTACCTTTCGCGCACGTTGGTTCCTTCTTCCACTTGATCTTCCCAGCGACTGAGCCTTACTTTGACCCGAAATTCATTATTGAGGTGCAAAGAAGATAGGGAGATTGTGCCTATCGATCTTGATAACGCGAGGCGCTCGAGGGTATATGAACCGTTCATGTATTGCCGTCTAACCCCCGTCGCGACCTCGACCTCACTCACACCCACTCCACCTATCAGAAGGTGCGATGAGTGCATTGATTCTCGTGAAGATGTTGATCCAATTTCCATCGCAGAGCAATGAATGCTGTAGATGTCATCATTCAGCGGTTGCGTCCTTATGGCGATACCGCTTACGGGAATGCTTTGTTCTTCCGAGAGCTGTTAAATCTTATGAACCTCAGACTCGGTGGAAATTCGCCAATCATCGTCGAATACATGGACAAGGATGGCGCTACTCGGGAGATGATGTTCGGTCGACAAAGCCTGGCTACGACGTTCAGTGTCAGTAAAAACATTCTTGTTTTCGTGCAAGCGCTGACTCCAAGCAGGCTGCTGTGGATATTTTCAAATATGATTTTGGGCTCGTGAACAGAGGTTACGGTGGCGGGCACGTGAAGATCACGGTGACTGGGGGGCTGTTTTACAACACGGATGGGACTGTGCAGACAATGATCATGTCGATGTCCGAGGAGACGTGGGCTGATCTCATGCCGCACGTCCACAAGATTTTCATCCGTGCACCGAGCGAAGCAATTGTGTAGCATGGTCGATGGTTGTTGTACTTGCTTGAAAGAAAGATTCAAAGGATATCCCGCTGCAGTCTAGTATGTTAGTAGTAGTGCAACGTCGTCATGCTCCCGCTATCCAAGAATGATCACGTACCGCTTCAAACCCTGTGGGCTACGAGCCAAGTTTGTGTTTGGTGTGGTACTACTGCTTGCGTCCCGATCCTCAGGCAGTGCCAACCATGAACTAGTAAGTCATCAGAACCGCAAGTTCAAGTGCTACATCATAGTCGCATGATGGCGTACCTCGGGCCGGCCCGGACGAGTTCCTCCGAGTCCGCATCGTCTCATAATCCGCGATGGCCTTGCGTTCCCCTCGGAGTGATTCCAACATAGACTGGGTACGGGTGCGGGTACTATGGTGTGCCGACACACTGGCACCACCCTGGCCTCCAGCCTGCGCCTGAAGATTCAGGTGAGCATGCGTGGGGTGGAAGAAGCAACGAAAAGTAACCTCGTGTCGTATCTATGCAGCACATGACCCAGGTTATCACGGTGACCCTGTAGTATTCGTGTTAGCGCTCGTTTTTCTGCGTGGTCCAGGCGATGATCACGAATACGATGACTCGCTAGACACCCAAGAATACATTATTGAGGTTGCTCTCAACAACCTTTTTTTTTGTTCACGAAGCAAGTCATAATAATACACAATGCTAGAAATACAAGAAGATCAAAAGCAAGCCAAGAAGCAACCGGTCGACAAATAAAAAATGATCAGATAGTAATACATTATGGCCCACAGTCAGAAGAGACCAAGAAAAAAAATCAGCAATAACAAGACACGAAACACGAAACACGAAACATTAAACACGGCACAGCGGAAGCATCAACGTCAGCATTCAACGCCGTCCGCCCTGGAGATGAGTAATCAACTCGTCCTTCCTAGACATCGCCATCAACACCTCTGCTCAACCACGCAAGCGCGCGGATGGAGAACGACAACAACTACGCACCTTTGAATTTCCTCTATCAACTCTTTAATCCGCCTCTTCTTGGCCGCGTCCGCAATCTCGAGCGAACTCCTCTGTCGCTCAAGTCGCTCAATATACTGGAGCGGATCGAGCACGGCGAACCGCTCGGCCCATGTACGCAGCGTGTCGATCGTCCCAAGCATCTCGCGCATGTCGGCGGTAATACGTTCGCCCGTCGTTGGCGCGGAGGACGAGCCTTGCGAATGCGCATCGAGCGAGGCGTCCGAGGTGAGCTTGCGCTTGAACGACAACGAAGGCGTGTCGACAAATGGGTTGTCGTTTTCCTGAAAAGGCGTCAACGGTGTCAACCAGGGCGACGCTGGGTGACCCACTTGGGATTGCATGAATTCATCAAATCGGGCACTGGCCCGTTCTTTGCCCTTGTTCCGCGTCGGCGTGACAGGCTCGGGTCTCGAACTCCCACCGGCGCTTGCACTCGGGCCAAATGCCTCGGTGCGGTGAGTCTGTTTTATAGTCTGGGGCGGGGTCAGTAACGCAGACGAAGAGCCAAATAGGCCTTGTTTTCCGTCCAAGATGGAAGACGGACGTTTCTTGGGTGTGCGTAGCACCGCGCCAGACTCGGACCCTTGACTAGGGGGCAGACCAAGGAAGCTGTACCGCACAGGGGGCGGTTCGACTTCTTGACCGACCTCGGTGGTGGTGTCGGAAGCAGGCGACTCCGCTTCTACGCCGTTGGTAAATGGCAGCGCGTCCGCTTGATCTGGGACGGTAGGTTGCGCTGGTTGGTTGGGTGACTGGTTTTCGGTTCGAGCCCGCAAGCCGGCTTGGATGGCTTCCAGACGTGCCTTTTTGCTGAGCGTATCCGCGCTGGCAAGGTTCATGGAGCCCTCTGAACGGTTTCTTTTTACAGGGGTGGATTGAAGGGTGGAGGTAGAAGTAGAATGGAATGGGGTGGATCGAGGTGTGGAGAGGCCACCAGATACGCTCTTGGAGGAGGGGGCAAGTGCCGGGGGAGCAGGTGGCTGCGCGGGAGGATTGTCTGTTGATCGGGTAAGGATTTAATAAAGCAGAGGGAGGAAATGAAGGCGTACTTAATTTATCTTCCCAGACTGATATAGGGGAACGATATGATCAGCTGGAAGTGAGGGGAAGGAGACGATGAGATGGTACTGACGATAAAAATTGCATTTTCCTGGTTCTTCTCTGCTGCACTTGTAAAACGGACTGTGGAGTGCATGAGGGGCTACTAGGGGTGCATTGGGGGAGGGTACATACCGATTAGGATTTTTGGAAGTCTGACTAACGAACCTTAGGGCCTGTTCGCCATGCTTGCAACGGACGATGCCGTCTGGGCCCAAGGGGTTGGTGTGTTGCATGATAGGTGTGTTGGAGGACATGCTGGTTGGGTTGAACGATGGAATTTTCAACTTGGCACATTGTGACACAAGTTTTTGCAATATATTATATCACGTGACAGAAGTAGTTGAGGGGGAGGCACTCTCAGACTCAGACGACGACGACGATGGCGACGCCAGGATTGATTTCTGTGAGGACAAGGTACATTCCGCCTGCAGAGGCAGGACTGCCTGCGCTGGCGGTGCAGATCACGCGCCTGGTGGACTCGTACATGGTGTGGGTGGGCGTCACTGAAGAGACGGCAGAGACGGTGGAGAATGCACCACGGTCAGGGTCGCTGTGCAAAGACTGGGCGTGTGCGATGCCGCCCACGCCTGGGAGTGCGGTGAGTGCTGGCGCAGAGAAAAAAGTCGGCTACTGAGCGAGATGCAGCTCGCAGGACCGGCGACGACGCTGTATCGGACGAGTAGCTCTGATGTCGCGTTTTCGATGGCACAGCGACTGGGTGGGTTTTGCTGGATTGTTGTGAGACAAACTGGTGACGAATGTTGTAGCAAAACGGGTTGGCAAGGCAGTGTTTCTGTCAGTGGACGTTTCGAGCCCGCAGCGGGTGTTGCTGGATGCAGAGCGTGTTGTAGTTGAGCTTGTTTCGGAGAGTTGTAGTGAATGAACCGACCCTGAACCGACTTGTTGTACGACGACCACGTCGCCCGCCAGGCTGGAGCATGTCGGAACCGGAACTCGCCTACATGTCCAACGCCAACGACGACTTTGATTTGCCCCGCTGGCAGACGCAGGCTCACCTCGAACCCCTCTCCTCCTCGGCCCAGGCCGCCCAGTCCGCCGCCAGAGCGTCCTATCTCTACCCCGCCGCACCCCCCCCGCCCCCGCCACCTCACTCACTCCCCACCGCCAGACAGCCCCGCATGGCACATCTCCTCGATCAAGACCCCCCCTCGTACATTTCCGGCGCACTCAACCAGCTCTCCCGCAGCGCATCCCTCGGCGCATCCGCCTCCGTCGCCGGCGCATCCCGGCCCCGTCGCCACCATCAGCCAGACGATCTAGAGGGCGCGTTCAACGAACCGAGGCAGCCAAACTCGCTTTATCCCTCCGGCGTCGCTTTCCATCAGCCCTCTGCCACCGCAAACCCAAACCCCGTCTCTCCCACCGCACCAGAGTCTTACTCGGACATGTACTACAACGGCACAGGCGCAACTCTCCCCAAGCGCTCCCACACCCAGCACGATCCCGCAACCCGCGCGGGTCGATCGCCCATGCGCGCTGGCAACGCCCTCCTCGATCCGTATCAGCAACAGGCCCAGTACTCTCCCACGACGACCCCTTCCTATCTCTACGGATCGTCCTCGGATGCGCAAAGAGGAAACAATCCCGCCAACTATCCCTCCCACACCCGAACTCACTCCCAGTCCAAGCCAGATGGCTCAACGCCCCCCATAGGCACCCCCTTTTCGTCACAGAGCGCCGCACAGGCTGCCTACGCCGGCTACTCAATGGACGCGTCCAGCCCCCAGCCACCATCACAATCCCATCTCTCCGCACAGGTTCCCGTCAAAATTTCTACCTCGACGCCCAGCACACCGCTCTCCTTTCCCCACTCTCAGAGTCCCGCGAATCCATACTATCCTCAGGAACAACCCATGCTCGTGGATCCCGCGCCACAACACCGTCGTCGTGCCTCTGGATTTAGGAGGGTTCGCGACAACCGAGACTTGCGTCCTTATGTAAATAGCCATCCCACGGGAAGACGAGTCGATTCCAACGGCCTTATATTATCGGTATGCTCCCCTTTTTCGCACCACGGCGTCGTGCTGACGGTCTTTTAGCCCATACGGCAACTGACAACCCACATCGTGGACACGTACCATATTTGTAATCCCCAGTTCCGATATGAATCCACACACAACCCACGGCGCGTCCTCACAAAGCCGAGTAAACCTGCCCACAACGACGGCTACGACAACGAGGATTACGACTATATCCTCTATGTCAACGACTGGCTGGGGAACGAGGATGGCCACAAGTGCGTGCCCTGGCATCCATTCATTTCGTCTCTAATCTCTCACGCACAGTCGCTACCTCATCCTCGACATTCTCGGTCAAGGCACGTTCGGGCAGGTAGTCAAGTGCCAGAATATGAAGACCAACGAGATTGTTGCCGTCAAGGTCGTCAAGAACAAACCGGCCTACTTTAATCAAAGTATGATGGAGGTCACGATACTGGAACTGGTACGCGCTTCGCATGACCGTCTTCGGACCAGCCCTTGAACCTCGTTCCAGCTCAACAACCAATGTGATCCGGGGGACGAACATCACATTTTGCGATTGCGGGATTCCTTTATCCATCGAAACCATCTCTGTCTCGTCTTCGAACTTCTTTCATCAAACCTGTACGAACTCATCAAACAAAACCAATTCCAAGGTCTGAGCACGCAACTCGTCAAAGTGTTTACTGCTCAGCTACTGGATGCCCTCACCGTGCTCAAGGATGCACGGTTGATCCACTGCGATCTCAAACCAGAAAACATCCTCTTGAAATCGTACGTCTGATCCCTTTCCCGCCTTGACCTCACCCCGACCCCACCACACTCAGACTTCAATCACCTCAAATCAAGGTGATCGACTTTGGGTCAGCATGTCACGAACGACAGACAGTATATACGTATATCCAGTCAAGATTCTACCGATCACCCGAGGTTATCCTTGGTATCCCCTACACGTCTTCTATCGACATGTGGTCCTTGGGCTGTATTGCGGTCGAGCTCTTCTTGGGGTTGCCGCTGTTTCCGGGAACTAGCGAGTATAATCAGATTACCCGGATAGTTGAAATGCTTGGGTGCGTGCCAGTCTCCGTTTCATTCGACGCTGGCTAATGGCATTTGGAGCGCAGGATGCCCCCTTCGTACATGCTGGACATGGGGAAGCAAACAAAACAATTCTTTGATTCCTACGTGGACGTGTTTGGTCACAAAAAGTACCGGCTCAAGACACTGGAGCAATATTCGCGAGAACACAATGCGAACGAGCAGCCTGGGAAGCAGTACTTCAAGGCGACGACGCTACCCGAGATTATCAACACGGCGCCCATGCCGACGTTCAAGTCGACGACTCGGCAAGGCCATGAGATGGAAAAAGGTACGACTCGTTATCGTTGCTTTTTTTAAATCCGCGTGATGTTCTTTGTGGCGCCCTGCTTACTGCGCGGAACCATCGCGTAATTGTTCATGTCCGTGCGAATCTGACCTCGCGACAGAGCTCAACAATCGCGCGTCGTTTATCGATTTCTGTCAGGGTTTGCTCAACTTGAACCCGATCGAGCGATGGTCTCCACAACAGGCCAGAATGCACCCGTTTATCACTGGCGAAAAGTTTACCAAACCCTTCCAAGTAAGTCGTGCGCCCACCTTCACTATCCTACTTAGGACGTTATTTGACACCCCTTTGATACTTAGCCAAATGGACATACCCCTCAAATTTCGTCTTCATCCGGTTCTCCTGTCGACCCAAAGCGGCCTTATGGCGGGCTTGTCCCTTCACAGCCAAAAGGCACCAGGGCATACCAAGACGCGGCGTCGTACAATCAGCACCTCGCGCAGCACCAGGCGTACACGGCGCAAGCACAAGCGGCGTCACAAGCTGCCAACAACGTCTTCCGCAATCCGTACATTTCTGGCCAACCGGGACCCGCAGGACAGCAACAAACACAAGGACCGGAGAATGCGCCATCCACATACCAGACGCAACAGGCACCTCCCCCGCCTCCACCCCAGGCAGCCTACGCGTCACAATCGACCGCGAATGCGCAGTTGGCGGGACAAATGGGTATAGGCGGGGGTGCCTCTGGCTATCCGACGGGCGCGCCAAGCCTGAACGTTCCCGGCTTGCTCAACCCCAACGCACCCACAGGCGCCACCTCGTCGGCATACTACCCCAACACGTCGCACCCGCACACGCACGCGCACGCTCGTATACGTGCCAACACGATCAACCACAGCGACGTGATCCCACCCGCGTTGGCGCGGTTGCAGCATATGAACCAGGACGTGATCGCGGGGCGGAACGCGTTGACGCCCGTGTTGAACCGGGACGATGCGATGCGGGAATGGGAGAGAAGACAGGCGGGGAAGCCACCCGCTGCGCAACCGTACCCGCAACTCGAGTATTTGCAACAGCAGGCGGAGCTCGCCGCTGCGGGCGGTCTCGGCGCGTGGTCTGCGGGGTCGGGCGGGGGTGCTGGGTCCGGTCCTGGAGGTGGTGCTGGCGCGAGTGCAGGAGCAGGAGCAGGCGGAGGACGATACCAAGCGCCCCCGTCCAAATTGTCGCATTCGTATCAGCCGACGATCATCGTGGACGACGAGAGTCGACGGGAGGCGGTTATGTCGAACGTGCGGTCGGCTGCGCGAGGCGATGCGGGCCCGAGTACGGGGTATAATCCGGCGGCAATGGTGACGAGCCCTGCGCAGACGTATGCGACGGGGTTGGGTGGAGCAGGGGGAGGAGGCGGGGGCACGACGGGCGGCGCTGGCGGTCCTGGTGGCGGTCCCGGTGCAGCTGGGGCCGGCGGAGGGGGTGGTCCGCGCTACACCGCGTCGTACGCGCCACAGCAAGCACCCAACGCGGCGTTTGACGCGCTCGGACAACGGACGGATATCGGGACGCTGTACGTGCCGTTGCAGCCGGACCAGTACCAGACGTATGGGGCGCCGCCGGGGACGGGACCCGGTGCGGGCGTGGGCGTTGGGGTGGGCGTGGGGTCTGTGCGGACGCAAGGGGTGAGTGCGGCGGGTGCGACGCAGGGGGGTGCGCCGTCGTTTTACGGGCCGAGCGTCGCTGCGGCGCAAGGACGCAACCCATTCTCGGGGGGCGGTGGAGCTGAAGGGGGGACACCGGCACAGGCACAAGGTGGACAGGGACAGGGACAGGGGATGAGCACCAAGGAAGGGAGACGGTTGAGCGGGATGGATCTTTGGTCGAGGTGATGCGGGGAGGTGCGTTTTTGTTGTTTCTGCAAAATTTCCCTTGCCGTTGTTTTTGATGTTGGCGATGATATCCTCTGCCTTGTTGCCTTTTGATTTGCGCGTGTGCGTGCCCCAATCCCAATCCCAGATCCAGTCTCATTCACATTCCCCGTCGCCTACACAACTTTGCTTTCCCCTCCCTTTTTAGACAATGACGAACGCCATGATAAACGACGCTACACACTCCATTCCTCATCCACTTTCTTCCTCTGATCGCGTGCAAAATTCCCATCTTTCCATGACGCCAACTCACCCTCACCTGTCTGTCATTTACGCGACATCTGATTTCCTTGCCATTCAATTCTTTTTACAAATTTCTTTCCTTCTTACTGAGCAATCATCATATATATTATCGCAACCCCAGAGAGGTGTTGGGTATAGTTGCGGACGTGTGATATACGAGCATCTCCTCCTTTCCTGCACGACCCGCGCGCGGCTCAATTGACCAAGTGATATGTACAGGCCATGAAACCGCTGATGGCTGTTCAGACTTTGTTATTACCTACGGAGCTTCTACACACGTTCCCCATCGCCTCATTCCACCCGCGTCGGCAAGAGGATGCATCACGCCCTTCAGATCCATGAGATACTCTCTGATATTCTTTTCTACTGTTCTCTGCCGGTTCTGAACACGTATCACCGCAAACACATTACTTCCACTCTGGCCTCTCTGGCCCGAACATGTCGCACATTCAAAGAACCAGCGCTGGATGAACTCTGGGGAACCTTGGATGACTTGTCCCCACTGGTCCGGTGTCTTCCAGAAGCCTCAATCCATCAACCACCCAATGCATACCAGGTATACCAGGTAAGATGATTGCAAGTATTCTTCCCGCATCATGTGTTTGAACTTCGATCGTGGATATCTTTCCCGCCATTTCACGACGTAGCATTCATTTAGCAGACCGCCTATGCAGACGGAGTGGGATATCCTCCAAAGCTACACCCGTCGCATCCGGTGCCTACAGGCCATCTTCAATTGTAGACTCGACAAGGAATCCGTCAAAATCCTCTCGAACCCTCCTACCACTTTGCCACTCTTCCCCAACCTCCGCGCGCTCTATTGTCATTATACGCAGAGAAACATGCCCTTGTTACACCTGCCTTTCCCATCCCTGATTATCCTCGATGTGACATTCGAGGATCCACGTTTACTCCGGAACGCTTTCAACTCGTTTTCCCAGTTCTCCCCGAATATCAGAGAGTTTGTCGTTCGTACGTTTCGCCGTGAAGACACGTTCTACAAAATTAAACCCAATTATATGTGCCGCTGGCAAAACCTCTCTTCCGTGGATTGTCCTGACATCGCCTTGGATGTGAACACCCTTGTGCATTTGTCTCGCATGCCTGCGTTGAGCCACCTCGAGTTCGCGCTGACCGCTACATCGCTACCGGCAGCCCCCGACTCACCCCTCGTCTTCTCCAACTTGCATGATTTCGCATTACACTCTGAATCATTGGAACGAATTTCACGGTTCCTTTCCCGGATTCGACTGCCTACTATCGTGGATTTTAGTACCGTCTTGGACAACTGCCCTTCAAGGCAGGAACTCTCCTCCTTCTCCGCCGGTGTTCAGGCATCCAATGCTGGCCACACCATCGAGAGACTGCGATTGTATCAATTGTCTTCCTTCCAGGATACCGTTACTCACTCGGAGCACTTTACACTTTGCTTGGAAGACTTGCAGCCATTCATGGTGTTCAATCTTCGTCATCTCTCGGTTGACATCGAGTGGGATGTCTACCTGACAGACACCAGACTGCTGGCATTGGCATCGGCATGGCCGCACTTGGAAACGCTCTTCATAAACGAGGAATGTGGCTGGAACACGCCATGTGGAATCACGCCAGATGGTCTGATACAGCTTCTACAGACATGTCGGTCGCTGAGCATGATTGGTCTCGCCATCAACACGCTCGGTTATACAGAATGCCGTGAACTGCCAGCAAGCCTTGGGTTGACCTTGCCACCGAGTTCTGACATCTGCGTCCCCGACCCGATGATGGAAGACACCCCAAGTGGATCGCTAGCAAGCGTCGGATTGCTATCGCCACCGAGGCTAAATTTCATCGATGTTCTCGACTCGAGTATTAACGAAGAATCTGTGCCTACCGTCGCAGCTTTCTTTGCCAGTATCATCCCCCGCTCCTTCACGTTCTATTATTGGCGTGTTAGGGAGACGACGGAACGTCCGGGGTGGGAAATGTACAAGCGTCGTTGGGAAGAAGTGAATAGACGTGTCACGGACGCGGTCAGTCGGCGTTCTTGAATCACTTTTGGGTATGTACCACTTTTCCGAGTCTGGTAACGTGCGAATCATATCACTTGAACAGGGGTGCGCTCATCGAGCTGCGACAAAAAAAAAGATCAGAATCTTCGTACGAATTGGTTGGGTCATTGCACGTTCGATGGAGGTACAGACATGGTGAACGTCGGGGACGAGGGAAAGACCCATGGTTTGTATACTGGCTTGCATTATCGCCATGAATAGCTGCCCACCTTGCGGCTTGACCATGCCACTGGCAATATGCATGATGTCTCACAGCGTCGATCTAACAGAACTCACCAGATTAGACACCAGTGACCCTCAACCTGTCTGTCATTTACGCGACATCTGATTTCTTTGCCTTTCTTTTTTTTCTTTTTTCTTTCTTTTTCTAACTGAACAATCATCATACTATATATATATTGTCGCAACCCCAGAGAGGTGTTGGGTATAGCTGCGGACGTGTGATATATATGGAATCTATCCAAGCACCCTCTCATTCTGCGACGTCAATTGAGCTCGCCCAACGACATCCTCTGCGCGTACAGCTTGAACTTTTCCTCGACCTCCCACGCGCCGGACCAGTATTCGACGGTGCATTTGAGGCGGGAGGCTGCGCCGCATGCGTGTTCGTCGGCGATTTTGCGTTCGAGGCCGCGGAAGCGGCGGCAGAGGACGACATCTTGACTATGCGCGCGTGAGTACAAGGTGAGAGGTGCGGGGGAGGGGGGACATTACCTCCTGAGACGCAAGACGGCGCAGAAATCATTGGACCCGTCGCCCACGTAGATGACGCGGTCGTACGGGGCGTTGGCGTCGAGGTAGCGCGTGATTTCTTGACCTACGATGACTTGTCAGACGCGGACACGACACGGACACGGACATGGACGCGGCGGCGGCGTACCCTTGCACATGTTTTCATCGCAGCCGACGGTGCACTTGTGTGGTGGGTCGTTGGGTCCGACGCGTCGACGGAGGACGAGTCTGTGAGGGTGGTCGGGGTCGGAAAAGTCGGCGGGGTTGGTGATGAGGGTGTCGAAGAGGTCTCGGATGCCTTGGTGCTAACGATCGGCGCATAGGATCACCACGATCGATCAATCGCGATCACCGACAGAGATGACGTACCTGGAGGATCGTATTGATGAAAAAGGTGTTGGCGTTGGAGAGGATGAAGAGGGTGGTGTCCAGACTGGCGGGGTTTTTGAGAAGTTGAATGCCGCGCTTCATGGCGGGGTGCTGGAGACGATCGATGAGCGCCATTCGCGTCGATCGGTGGCAGTATGTAATACGAACGGAACGGAACTCACAAAGGGGATCTGGCGGAGGGCGTGTTCGATATCGTGTCTGTGTACGCCACGTTCTGGTTGCGAGAGCTCGCGCAGACATTCCGCGCTTTGGAAAAGAATGTTAATTAGCGATGTTGGAGCGACGTGGATCTCACACGAGATCGGTCCATTGCACGGTCGTCCCGGGCTCTCTCGGACGATCTCTCATTTTTCTGCGAAGGTCGGGAGCGAGGACTTCCATGACCCAGCGATCCGAGTCTTGATCTGCCATGGACCTAGTGGGGGTGTCATTTTTCAAAAATTTCCTTGTATGACGCGGAGGAGGTGGACTGGCCAGTCAAAGTCGAACACGACGAGCTGTTTCTTGGACATCGTAGTGGTTGCGGTGCAAGATAATCGGAATCAGGCAAAGCTGTGCAACGAAAGCCTGAGAACCTCGGGTCCGGTCCTCGATTCGACCCACATGCCAGGCTCCTACGCACCGCCGCTGTGCGTGTGAGGGGCGACATACTAGGGCATGGTAGGGACGGACAAATCCGAGTGGCAGTGACCAAATTCGAACCCAGCATAACCTTAATCCCCTCACACGTCCAGCGACGGCTGCAAGATGATATTTGTAAACATCGTCAGCCACTTGTCGGATTCCGAAAGAAATATAGATACACAAAGGTTAGGGTTAAATATATTGGTAGTAGAAACTAGGTGTTGCTTGAGCGATTGCCCGATACGATATGTACTTCGATTTGAGTCGTCCTTGGCGACGCGGTGGGTTGGCGTGGTCGGTAGGTGACCTAGGATGATGGTGTGGTGGTTTGGACGCCTCAGGTACGTCCGCCGTTGTGCGCTTCTGCTTTCCATGCTGACTCGCCTTGTTTTCAGCTAGCAATGTCGTTTCGAGTCGCGGCGTGCTGCGCTCGTTGTAGCGCCCTTTCTGTCACCTTTCTCATCCATCTGGACGCAATCTGCATCATTCTCGCGCTTCAGATCGTGCTCAGCGTCACCATTCGCCTCCCGGGCCTCTATCTGGCCTTCTGGACCTCTATCTCGACTGTGCACATTCATTTCGACGTTGCGCTCGTTCCCGCCGCTCCAGGGGTCTATCCCATCGTGTTCGCCGCCTTCGACAATGTTTGGCAGTATGAATCACCCTCGACGACTCTCGACGACTCTAGACGCCTCCTATGGACCCACATGGCCTCCTGGCCTGTATCTCGATTCGGTGCATACACGACGACGTGCGCCCGCGCTCTCTCCCTCTCCCTTCCTTCATTGCCCCGCTCTCTCCCCTCACCCACCTTGCGACAACGCACTGGCAAGCTCGCCTACAAACGTGAATGCGAACGCTACAATGCGTTTTCATTCGCGTTTGTATACGAGCGGCAGTCACACACCCTCTGTGTGCCCCCACAGACTGGTTGCGGGTCGCAAAATTGTGACTCGTACCCATGCCTGTGCTCTTGCCTAGTGAGTCTGGAGGCGTTGAGGGACATTTTCAGCGCCATATGGTTGTCGACCGATAAATGAGATGGACTACTATGAGTAGAATGGATGGAGTGATGAGTGAGCTAGCTGAAAGGGCCAGCGGCAGAGAAAGGACATACCTAGGCCACCCGATCCACTTCCCAATGACCCCATGCCACCTATAGAAGCACAGTGAGCGCAGAGTGTTGGAGTAGAATCATTCGTCAC
>MU131001.1:2903-40889 GCA_015039435.1 Imleria badia
GTTGTCATTTGTACACCACTCATACGCTCATCAATCCTTCACCAAGCCTATTATATGCCCTACAAACCAACGACCTGTATAGATGCAGGGGAAAAGAAATAAGAAATGCGTGCACAATGAAAGGCGTCCGCGTGGTGTGTCTAACCACATCCACGTCCAAAAACTCCATACATGTCTTCTTCTTATGCGACTTTTTCGGCGCAGGTGCAGCAGGCGTGGGCGATCTCGAGTCCTTGTTCTCGTCTTCCTTTGGACGTCCCCTAACCCCCGTCTCAAACCTAACCAGACGCGTGAGTAACCTTTAAGACAAGACGATCTAGACACCCACCTTTCCCTTCCCCTCGGACTCGCCTTCCTGTTGTGCCAGCGCCTCGGCCTCCTTCTCGATCATCACTAATAATGTATTACACCTCCGCTGCAACTCCTGCGTCGAGCGACTCTTGAAAAACCAATCAAAGTGGAACACCACAAACTCGGATATATCCCACCTGATGCATTCATACACGTCCTCGGCCCGCATTCCATAATGATTCAACCGACAGAGCAAATACCGATCTTCTTCCGGATAGACCTTCCCCTTCGTCGTGGGGTAGTTGAGCTCGACTTCTTGCAACGGATGTTCGACAGAAGTGAACTTTTTGGTGAGGAGGTACTCGAGGTTGGATCGTTTGTTGCGTTTCGCTTCGCCTTTGGCGATGTGGGCGGTAATGCAAGGGTGCTCAGCGAGTTCTTTCCGGTGCATCTAGAAGTTGGTGTAGTACTGTTTGACAGCCTTTGGGTCCTTGTCTTGGATCTCGGAAGCGAGCAGGTCATAGTCGTCCGTCCTAAACACAGAGGACAGATATCAGGCCAAGCAATTAGGTATACGAGACTGTGAATATACCATCCATAGTGCTCCGACGCACGTACAAACTGCTGGGAATCTCTCCGACTCCAGTCGTGGAGGCCAGCCTCCGTATACTGCTCCCTCAATGCTTGCTCTTCTTCGGTAAGCGGTTCAGCTGCAAAGTGAGCGGTATGTCAGCGCGACCCACGGATCATGTATTATATGTTTACCTGTTACAATGAACTCCTGAGCTGCCGCCCGTTCCGCCTCGAGTTTTTCTGGCGTGTCTTCGGGGCTCGCTGTCACGGGAATGCCATTCAAGCGCTACAAGTGCATTCAATCAACTGCAACAGCCTACGAAAAGTGATAAACATACTTTGAACACGGCCAATTCTCTCTCCTGGAGCTGAGCTAGAGCTGGGTCAAAAAATTGAAAGTCTTGACTGCGAAGCACGATATCATCAGCACGGGATGACCAACGACGATGACAGCTCTACGGTAAACTCACATTTGTACTTGCTTCGGAGCTCGAGGCATCTTGGGCGCCTTCTCGGTCTTCGACGGTCCAGAGCGTAACGTATCCTTGAAATAACAATCAACTGAATAATTCAACTTCCTCTCTCGCTTCGACAATGAGAGCATGTTCAAGTTGAGTGACTTGCGTCCACCCCGGAACTTGAAGTCTTTGCCCTCCCATTGTTGTGACGAACTATCGGACTTGAAGTTACAGATTAAGGCCTTCATATTTACTGTTGAGCTCCGCGGTTCGCTCTTCAGCGCGTTGGATGACGGCTTCAATGTCACCATTGATGAGCATGCTGGGCGACGACGAAGATCTTAGCAACGTCGCCGAGACATACAAGATAAGTACTCACTCGTCGGAAGCGTTGATAATCTTCTCCGCGCCGTGCGTTATCATCTCAAGACGTTCATCCTTGCTCGCAGCTGAGTTACAAGACACATGAAATTAACGGGAGCCGGAGCAGAGATAATGATACTTGCCTTTTGATTGTTGCTGTCTACGTCGCTGCATGACAAACTGGTCGAGACAGTGCTTTTGCGCAGCATGCCCGAGTATCCGCTCCTCAAGACTACCCTCCGTAATGAACTGGAACACATATACTTGCTTCGTTCGTCCAATTCGGCGAGCACGCTCCATTGCCTGCAAGTCAGCCTGGGGATTCCTAGGCGAGCGGTGAGCACGTTCCATGTTGTTGAGCAGCAACTAGAGATCTCACCATTCACTGTCATACAGAATGACGATGTCCGTGGATGTCAAGTTAATGCCAAGAGCTCCGGTGCAGGGAGTCAGTAGACCTATAAACTTTTCACTGTCTAGTTTATTGTATTCGTCGATTGCAACGATCCGGTCGTCGTGCATCGTGCTACCATCGATGTCACAGTACCCTGTGTTAGGGAACCAGGTCAAATCGCCTGTGACTGATTAGCGGCGGTGAAGAACATACTGAATCCACAGAAGAGGTAGTAGTCTTCTAGAATGTCCAGAAGACGGCTCACCTGACTGAAAATCAACACCCGTGATCCTATGGCCTTCAAGGACTTGAGCAGTATGATCATTTAGTTCTCTATGATATGTTCGTCCGTGATGTACGGCGGACCAGGCTCCTGACCACGCCAAGTCGAGTTGGAGCGTATTCGCGATAGAGCAAGTAAAGACTTACTGCGCCATCAAACAGATACGAGTGACACGTTACTTTCCGGAGCTGACACGATGTTGGATAGGATGCCTGAGATCAACTGTAAGACTAACCTACACCATGTTCATTAGCCGCGTTTTTCCCTCTTTCTTGCCCGTTCATCCTTCGAGGTAAAAATTAAATCGAAAGATTCCAAGTAGACAGTAGGAAATCAAACCATTGACCACGTCTATATCTTTCTCCAAGACAGAGGGGTACCACTTCCGCTGCATCTCAATAAGACCGACGTATATATTGATCTCCTTCTCTGAAGCGAGTGTCAATCGCCAGAAAGTTCGGCACGAAGAGGCGGCTTACTTGGGAGAAGATTCTTCTCTACGTCAGACTTGACACAGCGTAGAAGGAAGAGTCGCAGTATTTTGTGCGATGCTTCCACGACCTTCTTGCTCTTCTCCTGCTCGCCATCAGCACTGAGGACGTGTTGTCGTCACGTTAATGGTGGTGGTGGAGGCGGAAGAGGGGGAGGGCGGGGGCGGGAGCTTGTCGTCGTCGTTGCATTGGGTTAGGTTAGAAGTTCAGGAGCTGAGGGAGTTGGAGTTGCAATGCTCTGTGTACAGGCGGCGGCGCCGATGTCAAGTGCGTGATGAGGGCCAAGTGAGCGACGTACACCACAGAAGGGGATCAATAAACATGAAGGATGCCACGGGCCTGCGTAACAGCGCACGAGCATATTTCGTGTTGTTACTTTGAAATGCGAACTGTGAGTTGAGGATGCTGAAAAGTACTCGTCAACGAACCTGCTGTTGGGACTATATGTATTATGCGGATATTTCGCACCTTTTTGCGCTACGGGGAGCTGTAAAAGTGGAGTTTACAGAGGGAAGAACATGAGACTCGACGAAGAACTTACTTCGACTTCTATTCCATTGGTCCAAGCGTGTTCCCGCCACACCACCTCAGCTAGATCGGTCCAAGCCCGATACTCGACGTCCAGGGTGAGTTTTTTTAGTTCAAGACACGGCCTGAGTGCGCTAAGCGATAAAAAGAGCGATAATGAACAATGTTCGTGGCTGGTTGAAAGGGCCAAGAGCGCTGGGAGCGTGAGGAGGGGGACCAGGGGTCGGAACGTCAACGGGGGTTGCGGGCGATAATGGCGGGGGTTAGCGCGGATGGTTCCACGTTATCTATGATGTGCGCCGTGCGCTGTCATTTCTGTGGTCGAGGTCGTCCATCAACGGGAGCGCGCGAAGAACGCGTGTTACCGTGACATAAATGAGTCTGTCTGGCAACTTCAAGGAATGCGCATCGTGCGATCTGCGCTCAGTACTCGACTGGATGCCTAGATGCACATGCTTGGATAGGTGCGTGCATCATTCAACTTTCGGCAATACTGATTTTTTTTTGTTTTCGCTTAGTACAAGCTTCTAGCTGGTTGACATCATCGACTCATCGAGTATGTATCCCTTCTGATCATCTATGTAGAGGTTCTATTGACTGACTGCATAGGACATTCCACCCCAGCTCTATCGAATTCACATCCTCGCTGACAACGCTGCTCGTACCGTCAGAATCGAAAAAATCTCTCTCGTGAAGTCTGAGTAACCCCATCGATATCAACTACACCTGGCAGCTCGCTTGGTCGTCTACCTCCCGTTTTCACATGTATCACTTACAGTGAATACTTTACGAACCTACCAAGGACACTGATTGATCATCGGGGCCCAACTTTCCCTCAGTCTGTGCCGCCGACCCGTCTTAAAGTCGGTTAGGGGCAAGATCTGCGAAATCCGTCATTCCTCACGACAAGGAACCAATCGGCTAGCTACGGATATAAAGTAAGACGCAGATGAATCATTGAGACCGTATGTGTGGACATGTTCAAAGAGGATAAGGAGACGCTTGTAGTAGTTTATTTTCACGGCCGTTACCAAACACACACATCACATACTAAGCCGGGCCCGGGTGGGGACAGGCAAAAGCAAAGTAAGACAAATGAGTACGAGAGGAATGGCACCAATGGAAAAACAACGACACCCTGACCAAAGAATACATGACCCATTTCAAAGCAACGAAAGGACTAGCAAGAGTTGGACGCACTTGGATACGAAGAGAATAAAAAGAGATGAATAGCGCTCGGGCTGACAACTGTGCACAGGAAAACCGCATGTGATGTCGCTAGCTGCCAGAAATGAAAACGACGACGGTATCAAATCGAGCAAGGATAACAGCTGTTGGAGGACAAAGGCATAATTGGTACATGTGATTATATAGAGGACGAACAAAATCACTAACCCTAGCCCAGGAGAAACCCTACAAGCACGAGGCACGGGTACAACTCTCTCGGTGATCAGAGAAGCCTCTTTATGGTATGGACTATAATATCCTCCACCTCGGGGGTCTCGGGGCTAAGGAGAAACGATCAAAAAGAGAAATTGAGAAAGAAAAGAAGACAAATGGGGCACCTGGTCAATACATGAACGCGCCTTAGCATGTCATACACGATTACGACAACATGAACATGGTCGAGGCTTGGGCGGGAAGAGAACGAGGTTCCGAGCCATTCTGTATATTCATCCCATGACTGGAAATGGAGAGCAGGGATGAGAGGATGGGAGGATACAAGAGAAGATACACGGCCCCGAGTGGGTTTATCCTCCCGAACAAAGAATGCGATGGCGAGTAGCCTCATTCCATGAAAATAGAGGTCGTGGTAGCAGGAGGTCCCGAGGCTCACCGCATGAGGCGCATATAGTCCACCCTTGTCCACCAGAGTCGCTCCGACGCAACGACGTGCCAAGCTTTCCTGTAAACCCGGAAAACGCGGCAGAGGGATGAATGAGTCTCCACGGACAGCGCTCTGGCTGGGGAGTGTGGTAGTCGAGTTATTCTCATATACACCCCGCTCGTGAGTTTGAACGACGTATATCGGGTGACGTTGTCCAAGCAAATAACAGACGACGCAGATTTTTGAATTACGACTGAGGGTGTTGTTTACTTCGTGAGCGAGAGACTGACAGTCCAGGGTAATTGGTGGAAGATCAAAAGAGAGGAGTGTGGTGGTATAGAACGAGAGGGTTGTTGTACTTGATGGTCGCTGGGTGGACCAGAAGGAGATGACAGAACAGGTGACGTGGAAGGGATCAACAGCCGGCTGACTGGATCTTGCACTAGCGACATCTGAACGAAGATTGCAGAGAATGAATCAGAGACGAGACAGACGGGCTCGAGGAACATACCAAGTGGTGACAAGAGAGATGACGAGAGAAGAAAAGATGCAGGGGTTAATTAGTCTCATGGATGTCGGCGCTTCGCAAGCATGAAAAAGAGCCTTCGCGCTTGTGGCCAACGCTAACAGAAGGATCAGAAAACGTTCTACGCAGCAATAATAGAATTTCGAGAAAAAAAACGTCACAACAAACACAGGCGTCAAGACACAGAGGATGCGAAGCACGAGGGTAATCGAAAGGTTGAAAGAGGAGAAACGCGCCGGAAAACTATTGGGGATACGATGGATATGCTAGAAAGCATTAGCAAATACCTCAAGTGATACAAAGATGAGCGATGCCTAGTTCGTGTGGAGAGCGACAAGTCCAGAGCGAACCACGAAATATATGTACTCGCGGTCGAATGCGCCAAAGGGTTAGTAGCTGGACTTGCGACTTGGAGAATGGCGAGACGAGCAAAAATGGAGGTGTACCAATGACGTAGAGATAGGAAAAAAGGTAGCCCGATATGGCAGGAAAGGGAGGGACGACACAGACGTGTTGCAACCCGACGAGGCTGTAAAGAAGGGGAATGGAGTGTACACATTGCAGGAGATGTGTTAAACAGTGAACCTCGTCGCACTACGAGATGCTGTACCATCTCCAGTACTACATAGAAAAAGAGCAAACGACGAAGACCAGTCTACAGATCTCCGAACGTATCCTTGTACCAGCCCGATACCACACTGCTGGCGGTGACCTGGGAGAATTATCAATATATTAGTATAAACATGAATCGACGAAGATACCTTCGAACGAGAAAAATTCTTGACCTGTAAACCACGCATTGTGCGTGCGCGCGAGAGCGCAACATAAGCCTGACCTAAAAATGATCAACGACACACAAAGACGTAGGCGAGTATCACTACCTCTAGCAAATACACGGGTTAGGTCGACGACAAGCTTTTCAAACGAATGTCCTTGACTCTTGTGAACTGTAACAGCCCATGCCAAAATTAACGGAATCTATTGAACAGGTCAGCGTCATTGCAAGCACTGGTGTAAAGCGGATACCTGTATACGCTTCACAATGGATTTAGCGTCAAGGTCGACACGAAACTCCGTGGGTAGGATCAAAACATGTTCGGAACCATCGACGAGGAAAAACTCCACCAAGGGAAACGAAAGTGAAGTGGACGAATTTTCGGGTGCGTTCGAATAAGCGATAGGAAGGCCATGAGTGGTCACTTGAATATTGCGAACGTAGCCAATTTTCTTCTGGTACGACTGGTCACCAGTTGCCTCTTGATAAGTATAGAACCCTTTCACGACACCGATTGTCCCGTTCGTAAGACCGTCGTCGAGATTTCTGACCAGCATCACTTGGGCGCCGATCTTGAGATCGATAGAGGCATTGACAGGTAACTTCTTGAGGAACGGTTCCACCTTGCTACCAGAAGACGAATCATACGACCGGAAGGTGACGGGTGGGGATTGGGTCGAGCGAAGACGGTCCCTGTTGAATGCATCAACCTCACCGCGAGTCGAAAATAGATAAATTGGGTTGTAGCGTGGTAAAAAGTCTTGCGGGATGGGACGAGACAAAGAGCACAAGAGCTCGACGCTCTTCTCATCGAGTTTGGCGAGACGGCATTGATTGAGCGCACGAATAAATTCTGGAGCATAATGTTAAAATTTAAACAAGGTTAGAGAGAATAACCTAACCTTGATCACGTTGACGATAAACAGTCTTCAAAAGAATCGGGGTATTGACAACGGTTGGCCATGCCTTTGCCTGGAAAGCATACATCACGATTTTCTCAGAAGTCTCCACAGGTGGCAGTTGGAAGAAGTCCGCTGAGAAGATGACCTAGAGAGTAGTGAGAGACAGGCAAATGAGGTAGGTCGGATTTACCTGTAACCCACCAAATGGGAGATCTTCACCACGAATTTGACGAGCAATGCCTTCCAACATATCAAACGTGTCCGCACTAAGCATCGACACTTGTAAAAGTTGAACAACATAAGAGACGTTAAACAATAGAAAATTCGTCGACTCACGCTCATCACAGACGAGAGCCTTAGTTTCAGTCCACTTCACGACCGCCTGTGGACTGGACTTGATGCGATTGACTGCGTCCGTAATCGACTTCTCAGACCCGTTGAGCCCTGCCCAAGAATGCAAGGTTTGCCCTAGAGTTGGAGTAGCGTTATAGATAGCGGCAGATGAAGAGGGGACACCCACCGTTGATCCTGTTCCCTGCCATACCAGTGCTGGCCGTCACAGCAACCATGTAATCATACCCTAATTTTTGACGTAGAGCGTCGACGATAACTCTCAGCAAAAAGGATTTGCCGCAGCCTAGAGACGCCTGAGAATCGAAAGTGCGCTTACGAGAATGGACTGACCGGCGCCTCCAGTGATGAGGACATTCTCCCCGTCGATAACTTTTTCGAGGACGAAGCGTTGTTGGGCATCGAGAGAGCCGACGTTGACGTGACGCTTCTCGACAGGGGCCGAAAAGAAGTGGCGAGCAGACGCCTGCTGCAACTGAACTCGAGACTTCGCTTTCGGGGGTGCCATTGATGTAGTTGAGTGACAAGGACGACGAGAGGGCGGCGCGTCATATACACTCAACAAAAGAGACGAGCCTCGAATGTTTTCAACGCAGCCGACCTCGATCATGCGCGGGATAACGTAGCGTTACACTAACAAGCATATGCTAAGGTATGAGACCAAAACTTCCAATGTTCGCACAATAAAGTTCCACGAGATGAACATATACGAATCGAGTAGACCGCATAAAGGTAAAGTAGATAGGAAAGAAAAGAGGGGAGGAAAGATCCACGTTGTGGAAGACGACAGCATGAAGCGAGAAAATGGTTCGAGGGCACGTCCATCAGCCAAGGACCGAGGAGAGGAAGAAACGCGAGGTTCGCATTGAATTCTGGCGTCTGGGGAGAGCCCTGACTGCGTCGGAGAATAGAGCGTGTTCAAAGTCGACAACGCAGGGTGATGGACCCAGTCCGAGAGGGAGTTGCCGCCAACCGATGGGAGGGTAAAAAAAGAGGATAGTCACGTCGTTCTAGAGGAATGGAAAATGGCGTAACAGTGCACGCCATGGGCGAGGCGCGAGGGGGGTATAGTTGACCGTTGTAGTCACGACGAAAAACGGTATATTATAAGCATGACGGAATGAAGTTAAGATTATTGGGAAAGGGGGGCAGTGAGAAATTGGGAGAAACCGCCCAGGCGTGCCACGGTTTGGCTCGACAAGGGTATCAGAGAAGGTTAGGCGTCCGTGGTAAACGGCTAGGAGCCTAGTGGAACAGCACAATAAGGGAAGGAAGAACAAGAATGAGTTAAAGAAAAGCGACGTCTACGTCCAATAAGGACCACGAAATCAAATAAGCACGACATCTACGTCGCGAAAGAAACCGAGGGGGGATAAGTGACTCGAACCTGTCCTGACACGCGAGGGGACTAACAGTCGGGCTCGTGCATAGGAACAGGTCAAACGACAAAGACTAGAAAAAGATACGAAAAAAAACACAGTAGTATATGGGGATGAATTGAACAAGAACGCACCTGGTTAGCATTGACAACTTATAACCAAAAACCTCCAGGTGGCATGGAGCATACGAGGCGACGATGGAGATGATGGAGATAGAGAACGACAGGTGGCATTATATAAATAACCCTAAAGAGAACAATGTGATCAGTAAGGTGATAAGCATTTGTCAGCAGTAGGTGCTTAGGCGACAAGTATTGTAAATACGATATGCTAATGCTGCACTAATCAGAACGAGACATGAAGTACATGCTAACCACGTAACAGAAGGCATTTCCGTGCTTAAGTATCAACGGAAATAACGGGTTCTGTAGTATACGACCACCGGCTTGCGCAGGGTTGCCCGAAGAGGTCTGCGAGTGGGCACCCGAATCTAACCACCCTAACCTAACTTTCCCCGTCTAACTCGACACGATGATAGAAAAAGAGATGAAAAGATGTCACCCTAGACGAAAACAGTGTCAAGAGACAACGGGTGCAAAGCACGAAAAGTATCAAGAGAGTGTATGCGATTCAGATTGACTTGATTGACGCACATGTCATGGTTAGGTCGCGGTTCTATAAGAGACGATATCCTCAACATCTGGTTGGCTCGGCCTGGGCGACTGATGTGAGTAGTACAGAAAATGGAAATGGGATACACACAGAGGCAATAACGCGGACCTACGTAGAGCGTGATACGTTGCAACCAAAATGTGGAGTTGGAGAAGAGACGACCATGGCGCACAAGCATGTGAACCCAACCAACCAGCGTAGTCACTCCTCGAATGTAATTCAGGAATGGGAACGAGGGTGTGGGCGTGGAGGAAGGAGAAGACGTGATCACGGATTGCTGCAACCTCCCAAACCAAAAACGCGACCATGAAGAAACTTGGGCCGTGGCCGCTGCGCTCGTGACCGGCCCAGCATGTATAAATCTCCTTGCATATAACGCATATAGTCCATTCTGGCTTGCATGGGTTACGAAGACGGATCGCCGAGCAAACTTGTCGTCGAAAGTCATCGTAAGGGGTGCTTGGATGCAGAAGACGCCAAGGGCACCTTTCGGCATCGTCCTGATGATAATCTTCCCATTGCCATCTCCGTCCATCGGGAAAAATTTCGACGACTTGGATCGGACGGAGTTGATGGAGAAAGTAACAAACTTCGCAGAACGAGCCGATACGGGTTAACCATTTACCAACTTGCAAACTGACCAGAGCAGCATTGAGAGAGAGATAAGGCAGTGAATCGAAAGGGAAAATAATGGACGTGTTGAGTGAAGAGATGGTATCGATTCGATCCGATTCAATGATGGGGGATGATATTGGCGATGAGGCAGGTTCGGATGACGATGCGCGACTAGACCCGGACAGGGTTGAAAGAGGAGAACCCATTCGGGACATCATGGATATGCTGGAGAATATTAGTGACTACCTCGGGTATCGCGAAGATGAGCAATACCTGGCTGAAATTATGAGACGAGTACGGAGGGAACGAGTGAGTGAGATCTGAGATCTGCCAGTGAGCCGTCTTTACTAGTAGTTTGTCAGGGCCGAGATGCGCTCACCAGCGTGTTTGATATAGAATTTGAGTTGAAGGAAAAGTAACGTCCAGGCCGCTGTGAAGGAGGTAAACGAGACTCGTCGGGAATCTAACAACAACTTGAACAACCTCATGATGTCACGTCTTACTACAACTGATCACTGGTCTTGGTACAAGGCTTTCTACAAGAGCAATCTAGCACGATTATGGACTCGACATACTGTGGGTGATAAGGTAGAAATAAAAAGTTCTGCGACGTACACGAAGGATATGATAACCATTAAAAAAATGAAAGAAAATGGCGAAATGAAAGAACAATCATGAGTATGGATTAGACGATGGAGAGGTCGTGACAACTATCTTCCTCCGGATCAGAAGATGGCTGCGCAGGGTCCAACTTGAAGTGAAAATCATTAACCACCGATGAATCCGAATTCCAGCAACTAGGTCGATGTTAGTTTTGGGTAGGGCATGTATGCGTGTACGTACAAAGTTAGGTTTGAGACGTCTTGAGCGGTCGAGGCAACGGTCTCTGTGGCTTGGATAAGATCACAGAGACTGTCCGAGACGGACATGGCATGGTCAAGCCAACCGGAAAAAAACGACGCGATGATCTGATCGATGCTCGATGAACCCACCACAGAAACCACAAGGGGGGTGGTGAGGGAGACGACAGCATCAAAGTGGTGTCTGATTCGGCGCAAGACATGGAGTATCGAGAAGGCGAGGGATTCCAGTGTTTTGCAGTTCGGGGTCACAGAAGACACTGTCGAGGACGGTGTGGGCGGACTCGAGTCAGCCAATGTCGAATTAGTGATACAGGTTAACTCGTGAAACAGGGGCGAGAGGTCGACGGTGAGATTGAGGATATTGTCCATGTGGGGGCACAGGACAAGGGCCAGCTTCCAAACCGGAAGGAAGTCGTAACATGAAAAACGGACTTTGCAAAGGAAGTAGCTCTGTCGTTCGAGAGTACTGAAGTAGAGAAAGAGACGTGAGAGGTGGATAGCAAACCGATCTAAAAGTCGGTGCGCAGAGGAGCTGGCGTCCTCCATTTGCTTGTGCTACACAGTGGTGTGAGTGTCAACGCATATCTGATAACGAACACCTACAAGTATGGTTGGGGATTGTTCGTACGACATGATAACAGACAGTGGAGGGGGATAGGAAGAAATGGGAACCTCATGTTTATCTCTTCCGACAGAAGCTCGGCATTGTCTGTCTGAAGAATTCTTAAAGTAGAAGATGCACGGGTGTGGCAAGCCGAAGAAGCAGGCGATCGATCGGATCTGTCACGAAACCTGAAGTATCGCGACGTTAAAATTAGGGTTAATTCAAAGATCACAAATCGGTTTGCGGCCTACGAAACGAACAAGTTGTAGGGACGTAAAGAAGATAAAGAAAAATACCGCAAGTGTAGCTAGAGTGGTCACTAGCATAATCTCAAGACGTCGTCGAGGAAAAAAAGAGGGCAAGCCCATGTCAATCATCTGTCGTCGCTCCCACAAACGACGCATACATCCCACCCCCACCACCAGAGTTACTCTGGCGCAACGAAGCGTGTACTTTGCTCGAGAAAGATTAATAAGGTGTGGAAGGGTGGAGAAGACGCCAAGAACAATGCTCAGCTGCGTTTTTGTGATAGTCGCTATTCGGCCACGACGACGAGTATAGGACGGTGGAGGTGACTGAAGCAACGAAGGACTGCGCATGCAAGATCGCCCACGGCAGCAGGAATTTCTGGCGAGTTCTCCGCAGGAATGTCGACAAAGGTGTAGGACGAAGGGAGTGATTCGTGTAACAACGAATCTCCTGCCAGTGATTGGTTCAAGTTGCAAGAGCGAGAAAAGCTTTGCGACTGGGATGACATCTGGAGTTGTGAGAAGGGAGTATGGAACGAAATGGTGTCCAGAGTTTGGATGAGGTTAGGCGAAGTTGGTACACGAGTATTGCGGGTAACAGTATCGAGCGGATGATACGCAAGCCTTGGACGAGAGAGCCCTATGCAGCAAAACGAGAGGACTGTATCAGTCGGGCTCGTCGGCTAGCAAGAGAACTTTGGCGACATCCTGGATACGCAAGAAGGAAAATAATCACGACGAGGGATGTGAGGATGGAGCAAAATGAGCAAGACTCGCCTTGGGGACCATAACGGTCGACTCACAAACATTGTCATGTTAAAGGAAGGGGATGCAATACTTAGTCATTGGGCGTGTGCGCTATTTGGGATCAACATTGTGGCGGTGAAAGAGTGACTACATAGCGCTGATCACAACTGATCACGCGTTGGGAGATGCGAAATAAGGTACAAGGAGTAATGCAGACAACTATACCTACGTACTAGGTTAAATACAAGGATCTGAAGGTTAGGGTTTCTGATTTTCGTAACGATGCAATTAACAAATCTCTGCGGGGCACAGTAACGCGACGGATGACAAAAGGTAGAAATTGCAGAGGGGCACTGTTGGCGACTAGGGCGATTCTTCGCAACAGCCATTTTCCGTGTAAGAATCTGGATACCTAGGATTAAACACGGATTGCAAGGTATGATATGCAAAAAAAGAATCTGTAGTGGAGAAACTGGGAAAAGTTAGCGTGGAGAAAGGTAGTAGGGTGTCACTTGCACGTACGGCATAGCATCGGGGATTTTTGCGGCAATCGAAAACATATGGTCCAGGAGTCGAGAGAGGTCGTACACATCGTCGTCGATACTCATGAGGTAGCAAAGCCAGTTAGAGTAACGTGAATCGAGGTCAGGAGAGATGTCCGGCGACTTCATCGCCGAAGCCATATCCGAGGCGCAGATAGAGAACATTGCGTTCATTTGCAGTCGGCTTTCTTGTAAAATGTGGCGTATGGAATGCTCGAGGGTTCGTAGCATTTGCGATGTGGGGATCGGGTTAGGGGACATCGGGGAGCTGGGAATGGACGGAAATGAGAGATGTTCTAAACTCGATTGAATGATGGTCGTGAAATCTCCGCATAGAGGAGATAGGTCGATAATCAGCTGTACGAGTGACTGCATGTGGCAGCTCAGTTGACGAGCGACCAGCCAGCTGACAGGGACCTTCTCCTCAAACCCAAACTCCGTCGCGCTGTACTTGAATGCATCGAATGTGCGGGCGAGATGCGATGACCGGAGGCCAAAAGCGCCCAAAAGCTGACGAGTGGAGGTGATGGCGTCCTCCATTTGAGTGCGCTGTACGGTGGTGTGAGTCCCAATATCGACAAGAAAACAACCACTTACGAATTCAGTGACACCTTGCTCGGCTGACGTGCTCAGGGAAAACATTAGGAGGGATAGAAAGACAAGAGACGGCGTTTTCTTCATTCCGATTTAGACACGAATGGATCAACGGAATCTGCGAACATTGACATATCAAGCTGACGAGAACGACAATAGGAAAGAAGCACACGAGATTCGTGACAACGACGTTATTTCGAGAAGCGACTTGGCAAGAAGTTATATCGCTAAATACGGTCTAAGTAACCAGGGGTAAAAGGTACTGGAGATGCGATGAAGCACGACGGAAGAATGACTGGAGGCGTCACAGCGGAAGAAGATCGGTGAGCATCTGGGTAACTCGAAAGATCCGACTAGGTATCTCGCCGCAGATCGAAGGAGAGCAACGTCCGAAAGAGACGGTCCACACCATTGGACGAGGGTAGGCAATATCACGGGTATGCCCGTGGGTTAGTACCAACGACGTACTGCGAGTGAAGGGGTGAGATGGATGCTGGGTAACAGTGTGGACTGTGTGCAGCGGGTGCGTATGGTGGGTGGTGAATCGTGAAGCTGCTGATGAGGGGGGCAGCATACTATGAAGCGGTCGCTTGGACTGCAGGAAGCTCTTGCCCTCAATGCGTGAGTAGGTGCGTGGGTGCGAGTTGGGAGCGTCAGCTGACACGCTCGTGCGTTCACTGTGTAAGTGAGTGGGAGGTGACGCATCAGAGGGATCGGACGCACTCGTGCGCCTAATGCGCAAGTGTGGTGACGCGTCAACAATGGGACAAAAGGGTGGTGTCGTCGGCGAGTTGATAGCGCCATCAGCAAGTTAGCGTCGTCAGTGTGAGTGTGCCAGTGGGCGGTGGCGTCATAATGAAAACGCTGGGGATGGAGGTGCAACGGCGGCGGGCGCTAAAGGCAACGGGTGTGAGGGTGTATTTGATGCGGGAAACGCTGTGGGAGATGAATCGCATGTAGCGTGGGGCACCATGAGGGAAGCAAACCTGTGGCAGGGTACAGGGATGGGTTAGGGTGTCGCAGATGCAGACCCGTACCTGTACCCGTGATATTGCCTAGACCAGAGAGCCCTATGCGGGAAAGGGAGAGGACTGTATCAGTCGGAATCATCGGTTAGAAAGAGGACTTTGCGATATCCTGGAAACACGAGAAAGAAAGTGATCACGGCGACAGATTTGCGAACGGAACAAAGTGAGCAAGATTCACGCCGGGGCCAAAGTGTAGATCGCCAGACATGGCTAAAATCAACTGGTCAAAAGAATCGAGACGACATTCACGCTGCTATGTTTAAAGAGGTAGAGGAAGTCTGTGTCGATCGAGACAGAAGATGTGGGAAACGTTTCCCACATAAAGGAAACACGACGTCAAAACTTTGTACCTGTTCGGACAAACACAAGTCACGATTCCTGACTACGGTATAACGGTGCAATAATACAAACGATCAGGGTAGTACTTGCCATTGCTCCAACCCCAATTGCCATGGAAAGGTCTCGCCTGCGTCCAGATAATTCCGCTTTGCAAAGTACGGGTACTGGTCAACAGCACCATACCCAAGTGTGTTGATGATCTCCTTCGCGATAGACTGGGCCCGACGGACGACCGGCGAGAGCTGTGTTTTATGTTCCTTCATTTTATACGATTCGGGTTGGAGGACCATAAGGCATAGGGCCACGATAGAGTGGGTTTTCAGACCTGATGCAATTATAGGAAAATTCGAGCTGAAAGGATGTGGTTACTTACTTCGATTGGGGTTAGAACGGGGTAACCCGATGACCATCTGCACTATGGTCTCGAATGCGTGGTGGTGGACTTGATTTGTGAGTCGTCCATTAAGAAGGGCATCGAAACGACGGCCAATTTCTGTCAGATGGCAGCAATCATACGAATAAAAATGACCACCGATTGAAAAGGAGGCTGTGGGGGTGTAGACCGAGTGAACCTGAGCGGGAGGTTGGATGCTGGAGGGGATAAGATCAGGAATACAAAAAAACGACGACCGACTCACAGTAAATCCCCTGGATAGAGGTACACGGTTTCGGCGCAAACATGGGGATGGTTATGAATGTCCGGGTCGCAGAGTCCGTCAATAAGATCCTTCAACTCTTCACGGGAGAGTGTCGGGTCCGTAACAAAGTAAAGCGTCCATAATTTGATACCGGACATTCCTAGGACATATGTGGCGTCACCATCAGCATCATGATGGGGGAATGTAAGTATGGCGGCATGATGGGCAAGAGCCCACGAACGAACAGTCATATTATCGCATGAGACCATGCCACGACAGAAGGGCATGTCTCGTTGGGTCTGGCTCCAGCCGACTGTGAGGCCATCGTCGAGCATACTAAGTATAAGCTAAATACATAAAATAGAAAAAATGCAGCGAAAAGGATATACCTGATTGATTGAGGCATACCTCGTTGCGTGAGAGGGATGTCGAGGACGAATTGACATTCTTCGGGGTTATTGATGCCGGCGATCAATTGGGACATGGTCCCTACAACGTGGGGCTCATGAAAGACTTTAGCCCGGCGTGCGGTATCTACACCAACGACAGCATTTAGTGAGATTATGTCGGAGAAGCGCGTATAAACTTACCGTGGATATCGACCCTCATATTTGGGGAAATACCGAATGTGCGAAGGATTCCATCTTCAGTGAAGGTAAAAGAACTTGTGTCTTCGAAGTTGCGCACAACGACAGGGCGACCAACAGATAGCGAGTGGCGGATGGCAGTGACGAAATCATAATAATCTTGATATGATTCCTTGGAGAGGAAGTCGATATAACGGCTGCTCGGTGTCGCCTCTGGATAGGTAGCGACAGAACGGAGGTACTTCTCATCGAAGTGTAAAATGTTTTGACCGTCGCGAATGAGTGTCGGAACGATGGTCCGTAAGCCGCCAGGCCAAGCAAGGACGTCGGCGGATTCGTGCACTTGAATGCCACGGACACCAGAGACGAGGTCGAGGTAGCGGGTTGGGCCTCGAGTCGACGGACCAGTTTGGGGAACGGATTGGGGGTTCCAGGTAGATCCTTGGGTCGATGAACCAGTTTCGGGAGCGGTCGGTTTCTCGGATGATTTTTGACGTTTCCGATAGGCGGCTTGAGTTTCGCATTTCTTTCTTTTGAACGCCTCTTGTTGCTCTGGATTGCTTAAAGTACGGTTAGTGTCGTTCATCGATAGAAATAATACATACTCCTTCAATCGTTCCCTGAGTTTTTTATATGCTCGTTTATTTCCTTCCGTCCTCGACTTTCGTTATTTCAAACATTAGCTATGAAGAATGGCAAAGTCAGTGTTGTTTACCTTGGCCATGCTGATCACGGTGATCAGAACTTGTGTCAGAATGAAACCCACCCGCCAATTTTAAGGGTCCGGCAATCTAAACAATCCTAAATAAACTAAATGGTTTGATTTACAGGGACACGAAACCAATTATCGCTTTGATAACTTTGAATTAGCCTACAGTGTACATGCCAGAGTACTGGTGCGAGAGAAAGGGAGGTGAAAACGAGGGCGATGTTCATGCGTTACACAGGATAAAGACGTCCAGCGTCAGTTGGGTTACTAGGGATAGGATGGGATGAGGAAAACGAAATAAAACGACAATGTAATGAAAAGAAAAAGTGAGATGACATCTCGTACAAGTAATAGCGTCCTCCACAGGAGGAAGTTGAAGGACGACGGTGATGTGCAGGGCCCGGGTCGGGCTCGGGTTCAATACATGGCTTGCATCAGTAAAATCATCACGGCCTTATCTAGCCTTATTCAGACTTTTTTAGCACTTGTAGGCACTTTTTCAGCTCGTGACGAAAGCTCTGCACAAGTCGCTCAAGGCGACTCGTTTTCTTGGATCCGACTTGTATGTCACTTGAGTTGCAGTTTTCGCACTTAGGTCGGGCCATCTCAATGGGTGAAAGTAGAAAAAGTGGCTTGGTTGACAACGCGCCATCCATTGAAAAAGTAGGATAGGTACAAATAAGGGATGACGTCCGGGAAATGGACAGTCTACGACATGGTTGGGGTGTGTACAAAGCGATGGGGCGCATACGAAGTGGGGCGAGCGCATTTGAATGCTCATGTAGTTTTCAGTCGAACAGATCGTACGGAAGTCGATCTGCGTAGACGCGCTATGTACCAATAGTAAAAATGACCATTCAATTGCGTGTTTTCTCGATCAAACTTACGAGACCTTGACGGATTCTATCGTGAACTGGTCACGGTACTGAATAGCGGCCAAGTCAATGACAACGCACCTGAAGATTACCATGTCGCCAACAAGCGATCGAGAATCAGTAGTAAAATAACATCGAGCGCACGACATTCTATAAAGAAAGAATAAAATCATTGTATATAAGAACTACGAACTATGACCAAAGGGGGATGACCTACCAAGCACAAGGCATGGGTACTACGACTCTCCTGACGATCACAGGAACCTCTTTATGGTATGGATTACAACATCCTCCACCTCGGGGATCTCGGGGCTAGAGAGAAACGTTCAGAAAGAGAAAGAACAGAAAGGACAGAAGTGGCATACCGAGTCAATGCACGAGCACGCCTTAGGATCCCGTACACGACCACGACGACATGAAGATAGTTGAGGCTTGGGCGGGAAGAGATCGACGAGCCAACCCATTCTGTATATTCATCCCGTGATTGGAAATTGGGCACAGAGATGGGGGTACGGGTGGATATATAAGAAAATACGCGGTCCCGAGTGGGTCTATCCTCCCAGACAAAGAAGGCGATAGCGAACAGCGTCTTTCCATGGAAACAAACATCGTGGTCGTAGGCGGGCTCCCAGGGTTTACCACATGAAGCGCATATATGCCATCCCGGTCCACCAGAGTCACTGAGACGCAACGACATGCAAAGCTCTCTTGTAAAGCTGGTAAACGTGCTGATAGAGGGATGGATGAGTCGCCATGGACAGCGCTCTGGCTGGGAGGTGTGGTAATCGAGTTCTTCCCACATACCGCCCCGCTCGTGAGTTTGAATAACGTATATCGGACGACGTTGTCCGAGAAGATGACAGACAATACAAAACTTCGAAACGCGACTGAGGGTGGTGTTTACTTCACGAGTAAGAGACTGGCATTCAAAGGTGATTTGTGAAAGATTGGAGGAGAGTGGTGTGGTGGTATAAAACGAGAGCGGGGTTGCGGCTTCATGGTCACTGGGTGGACCAGAAGGCAACGACAGAACAGGTGATTCAGGAGGAGTTAACAGCTGACTGACGGGAACTTGCTCTGAAGACATGTGAATGAGACTACACAGGATGAATCAGAGGCGAAACAGATAGGGTCAAGCAACATACCAGATTACAGGTGGCGACAAGAGAGATAGTGACAGAAGAACTTGGGATCACGAGGAGAACTGATCTTGTAGATGAGTACTTTGATGCATCGCGAACGTAAAAAGAAGCCTTCGCGCCACATGATTACTATAAGCTTACAGTGCTTGCACGACGGTCATGGCCGGGGCTAACAGAAAGAGCATCCTAAATACCAGAGAAAGACATCACAGCTAATACGACACAAAATACGAAACCGGAATAATGTGTTCATCTACTTGAGGAGGCTGGAGGCTGGAGTAGAAAAAGACACAATTAGATTGACATACTTTACAAAAGAGACGTACCAAGGAAGAAGGTCATTATTCCGCAAGAGGCGATAGGCGACGACGATAAGATGAATGTAGCGAAGGGATGACCCAGAAGTAATATGGAACCTTAACCATTCAGCGTATTTTGATCTCGATCCGAAGCTGGGAATACTGATGCTAGAGCAGAGCGACAGCAAGGAAAAGACATGATCACGGATCGGCCGAGCAGTCCAGATCATGAACGCGATCATGAAAAGGGTTGAACCATACAGACAACGTGAATGGGGTTCAGCGCCATCCCGAAGTTGTCCACGACGAGCGCATATAGCCAGCCCGAGCTCCTTGTCTCCCGAATACGATTGACGCATAGAGTCTTGAACCTGGAGTGCAAAATCTTCGTATAGTACCAAAGGGTGTAGCGACAGCCAAGGGCACTTCTGTGCTTCAAAGATATGATTGTCTTCTCCTACCCACACCATTCTCCAGACGAGCCAAGTTGAAGAGGACCAACGGGACGACGCTTTCGAAGGAAGTAACAAACTTCACAGGGGCGTTCGAGACGACCGAAGGCATCAATGACGGCGTGAAATAGAGCACGTGGTGTACGAGGAAGCGAGGGAAAGCTGTGAATAGAAATCGAAATAAGGGCGAAGAAGGTGCGAAGTGGATCGTCTACGAGCGTATCGTCCGACGCGCAAGAGAAGGTCGATCCAGTGCCAGGAGAACTTTGGAAATCGGCCATATCCAGCGTAGATTTCCCATCTATATTTAGGGTAGCCGTATACTGGGGAATAACATGACTCGACGGATACCTATCGGGTTATGTATAGAGAATGTACCGGCTTTGCGTAATTCCAGAAGGTCTTGTTACGTGGAAGCGTCTGACAAAACTGATCGCATTACTAGTGAGCGTCAAGTCGAAATATATGTCATAACGAAAGACAATATATACCAAACAAGGACCTCTTCAGAGGTCACGGCGTCGTCCTTGTAAATTATTAGATATGAACAATGATTGAAAAATAGATATACCATAAAAAGCTTGAGAATCGTGTAAAGATGTACTTGCAGCAACGCGAGGCTTGACGATCGACGCCTAAAAAGTTATTAATAACGAATGAGAGAGGAGACTATAAAACAAACCGGATGGGTCGAAGAAGAAGGCGCGAAGTCAGCCGGAATATGAGATCGACAAGCAGGAGATTCAGAAGGGCAATCATATGGAATACTCTAGATCGGAGAGGGCGATCGTTGAGGTGCTCGACGGCAGTCGGGTGTTGAAGCGTATCTTAATGAAACGGTTAGGTTGGATGGGTGGATAAAAACCCTAAAGAGATATACATCACGATAAAGGGAACGACTGGATGTAAGAGAGATCTCGGGATCTAGAAAAGTGTGTAGGAAGCGATGGGTATCTTGAGCGACAGTATCGACGATGAGGAGACCGCGAGCAGCGAGGCAGGTAGTAAGGCTTCGAGTGACGACGTGGTCGACGCGGATACGGAGGGGACCAAGACTGATGTCAAGGAATAAAGGTCCTCGCATGACCATCACAACTGCTTTGCCTCGCGAATGATTGGGCTGTCGAGATCGTGACGGAGAAAATTGGGGTCGACGAGAGGGTCAGGGAAAGGGACTCTCGATGTTCATCGCAAATACCGATATATAATCGAGTCAGACAGTGATTGGAATTAGTAACACGACTCAGTCGCTTGTACTACCAGGATTGCCGAAGAGAATGGGTGGAAGCTTGTGTTTGATGCAAATTTGTTGAACGTCGGGAGGTGAGATCATGTTGTATGGTTATATACGCGTTGAAAGGTGGGTTAAAAAATACACACGTTACGCAACAAGATTGGCCTACACGTACAATTAAAACTATCACGATTTGGATTGAAATAACAATAAAGGTCGCCCATCGGAAGCGACTGGAGGTAACTGTAAAAGTCACCCAAGAAGAGGAAATATTACAGGTTAGCAATAAACTCGTGGTTAAGTGGTTCTCACCTGCAAACCGCCGAACGGTGCGTCTTGACCGAGCAACAGCCTCCATGAAGTCAAACCTAACCGTCTCGAGCAGCGACACGGATCAAAATACACAGGGTCAAGGAAAAAGTAACACAAAAGAAAGAGGACCACGATACGAAAAGAATGAGAATAGAGGCTAAGAACAAAGGCGTGAACCGACCGTCGCAGACGAGAACCTTGGTCTCGGTCCATCTCAAGACGGACTGTGGACTAGATTTAACTCACTTCAAAGCATCTGGAACCGTTGTCTCTGATCCGGTCAACCCCAGCCCAAGAATGAAACGTTTGTCCTGAAGATAGAGAGCTTAATTGTGGTAACGCGAATCAGAAAGAAGCGACGTACAATCCTACTTCCAGGCATACCGGTCCTAGCCGTGACAGCGACCATAAAGGCATGTCCAAACTTTTGTTCTAGGGCGTCTTGAAGTAAACACGACTTGCCGCATCCTAATGCAAACCCTTAGAACCGGAAATACGGACGACGTGAAACTAACCTCCGGGTCCAGTGATGAAGAGACATTCGCCGGAAAGCACCTCATCGAGGACGAAGCGCTCTTGTTACTGACGTCGAACTCACGCTTCTCGACTACGGCGGAGAAAAAGGATCGTGCAGAAGGTTGGGGACTAAGAGCTTGTCGTGGGTTCGCTCTCTCGGGGCATATCGTACGAGATGCGCGCGGTATAACCCAATGGATGGGTGATAGAGGTAATTGGTAAACAAGGTGATAATAGATGATCAGAAACCAAAAGGGACGTTGTCGTAACTGTCTTTAATCACGTGAAAAGAATACTACATGGAGAAGAAGATGGGATCAACAGTGCGAACCGATGGGTAGCATAAAAGAGGAGCAACCGCGACACCCAACACATGCATGACCATACGACGATAAAATACAACAAGGCTACAACTATAGCTTGTGAAACGCCATCGATCCAAGTCCGAGAGATCCTTGTCCCAGTCAATGTGCTCCAGATCGTTTTCGCGAGGCCAAGAGGAAAGAAGGGAACGAAACCGGGTGTACCACGGGACAGCCTGCTTCCAATTCGAAGTAGATTGCCAGCTAGCATCATGCCATGGGAATCCAACTTTCGGGATATCCCAGGATGAGCGAAACAAGTCCTGACGCGCTTCGACGCGAGCATGACGATCTTCGGGTGACATGTTGTCCGTATGCATGACGAAATCGTCAGTCTCCTCGAATTGTACCTTGTGATTAGTGAGCGCAAGGTCGTAGACGACCATGTTACAGAGGGCCTTGTTTTCAAAGTCCTTGAGCTCTAATCGACGGTCAGGTGAGAGAATAGGGGACAAGTCGTCAGAGAGAGAATAATACGCGTCGGTAGGGTCGTCATGTTGTTGCTCCAGTTGTTCTTGGGAAAAGCCAAGCAATTCTAGACCACCATAGCGCCAAAATACGCGATGATCATAATCGGATTGCGGGGGCCAACTGTTCTGCCTCCACCAATGTCCCGACAGGACGTCCCGCCATGCTTGAGTATGAAGATGGAAAGGAGAGGGAGGAACATTCTTGTTCGTCGTGACAACGACTCGCGAAGGGTGGTTAAGGCGGTACTCTTGATAGCGAAGCAACCAGATGCGGCGCATACAAGCCCAGGTAAAGCATACTCTGGTGAGTTTTTCGTCGGATTGGACGTTGGATAAGAGGTGGACTGGTGGAACTGTGTAAGTGAAATGCGCGCCGTGAGATGGAACGGGGGATTCGGGGTCTGTGTATTGAGGTAGACCGTCCCGCATAGCATGGTAATGCCAGAAATAATCCCAGTCACAGCCCCAAGTAGGCCACTTTTCGCGGATACTCTTGGTTTGGCGACACCAGTCACTGTCTTGAGGTTTGCGCTTGCGAGGTATAGAGGACTTGGGTGCTGTACAGAACATCAGTAAAGGAAAGTGGCAACACATTTACCATACTTACCACGACCATCGAGAATCAATGAATCTGTGATCAAGCGTTGATCAAAACGTTTTTTATCTTCCCGAGGACCATAACCTCGGGCAGCGCGTTCAAAGGCAAGGGGATTAGAGTGGTCGACGTGAGGAGGGTAAAACATGAGAGGCTTGCTGTGTAATAGCTTCCCCTTGATGACATCCCTGTTATGTCGTGTGGCGTTGATGTCGGTCCATGTACGGAGCTCACAGAGAGAGGTGAGCTCAGTGATGTGAACGTAACGGGAAGAGGGTAATCCAGAAGACCTTAAACCGGTGAGATAAAAGACAGGGACACCACAAGACGAGAGGTATTTGAAATCGGTCGACGAGGTGACATAGGCGCCACGGAAACATTGACGAGCGGGCTCGTTATCTTTTAGAGAGTGGCCAAGAATCTTATTCCCCCAGATGAGGAAAGCCTGGATCTCAGCAACGAAACGCTGTAGCCCACGAGCGTACTCCACGGCATCACGATACGACATGCTGTTGTGGGTTATGATGAACAGGGTATCCTCGGCACGTCCCACGGCGATTGTGGGAGCCTTGTAAGGACCGGGATTAGCTGATTGCAGCTCGTCGTACAAACGGAGAATGTGAGGTCGGTAAGAGTAGATCTCGTCCTTCCACATGGAAACAACGGTCTCTTTGATGTAACCGCGACGAGGTAGAGATGGGTAGCGATAAAAATCGCTCTCCTTGAATCGATGACAAGTGACGGAGCGGGGTAGGTGGAAGGAGTCATGGCCGTCGACCAGGATATGAGAAAGATACGGGTATTCAGGATCATAGGTCTGGGGTAATAGAGAGATCTCATGGGGACCCCATGATCCATCGGCACGAGGAAAGGGAGGTTCGTTGTCAGAAACTGGGCAGGGGATGTAAGGCGTGTTGTTTGCAAGGATAGTAGTGCCATCGGCCAACGTGGACCATTTCTTGAAGCTGATATCATTGAACGAGGCTAGAAACGATCACATTAGAACGAATACTATAGCCGAGAAAAGAAGACGTACACGTGGACATCTGAAGGATCGCAAAGTCTGCAAGAGACGTGGATAGTCTTTAGAAGGTACGTGAAAGAACTGAAAGAAGAGACGAAGAGTTTAAAACTGTGTTTGTTGACAAAACATTGACTATATTCATATGTTATATCCCACGCGGTAAATAGTCCGGCAGCGTCCATACCACAGGGCAATATATCAGAGCAGAAAGGATAGAAAACGCAGCCCATTAAAGAGAAAAAAGAATACAAAGCAAAAGGCGATAACGTCTACGCCGCATACAGAATATATATATATATAAAGGACGACGTTCACGCCGTCGAGGAGAAAAAACCAGTAAGGGGATACGAACCTGTCCTAGCACACGAGAGGACCAACAGTCAGGCTCGCATGCAGGAACAAGTGGGAAGCCGAGGAAGCTAAGACACAGAGAAAAACAAAAAGACCCAGCGCAGAATATTGAGATGCATGGAATGAAGGCGTACCGGGGGCACCTCTGTGTGCAACCCCAACAGAGTTGTCTTGGATCCGGGTTTAGGGACAAGTTGGAAGATATGTATCCTAGAAAACACAGAAAGGGAGACCCAGCATAGCGTGTCGAGATCAAATAAATAAAAGCGCACACTGATTCGCATGCACACCCATAAGAATGCTTGTTAGATCGCACGCAATAAGCCGCGATGTGACGGTGATGAACGACGAGGTGAGAGCACTTCGTGTTGACTCGATGGCAACCAAAACAGTCGGGATCACATGATTGGTACCCGAGAGAAAAACATTACCTGAAACTGGAGATACAAAGATGAATGGATGAAGGTCAATCTACGTCACTTCCCATAAAACATGATTAAGAAACAAGCATTTATGTACACACGACGACGAGAGAAAACTAGTATGTACGAGTGCATCGGCATCGTCTATTCGACATTCTTATAGCCCAAGGACGCAAGAAAGTCTTTTGCGATCGCCTGTCGGTTTGGTTGTTGGGATTTCGTGAGCGGGTATATTCCTCAGTGCGGAAAACCACTAGGCATAGAGCGGTAAGAGAGTGCCTTTTCAACTCTACTATAATCAGATAAGCCAACAAGTGGGATTACAACGTAAGTTACTGCGCTCGGGATCCGAACGAGGAAGATCAATGACCAATTGGACGAGCGTTTCGAACGCATGGTGGTGAACTTGGTTCGCTAGGTTCCCTTTGCGCGCGACGTCCAAATAACGTGCAAGCTGGGTAAGATGGAGGTTGTCGTATGAATAAAAGTGACCGCTAAGAGTAAAGGAGGCGACAGGTGTGTACTGAATGAACCTGGCCAGGAGGTTGGATACTAAAAGAAAGTCGATTAGTGAAAGCATCAAAAGAGGTTGAAAGCATACAGTAGATCACCAGGGTTGAGATAGATGGTCTCGGTATATAAGTCGGGATGCTCGGTGTCGTCAGTATTGATCAGTATAGTAATGAGATCTAATATCTCATCGCGGGACTTCGTGGGATCACGGATAAAATAGACTGTCCACAACTTTACACCGGCTACCATCACCATTTGCATCTTGGTGAAGGTAAGTGATTACGCCTGCTTGATGCGCCAAGCTGAAGGAACGGACAACTGAATTGTCAGCCGATACCTTGCGTTTCTCAAACGGTGCGTCGCATTGAGTCTGACTCCATCCGACGGTGAGACCGTCGTCGAGCATACTGTATGTACATTGTAAATATCAAGACAATAATAAAAGCGAACTCGCATACCTGACGGGTCAAAGGGATATCAAGGCTAAATCGACATTGGGTAGGGTCGTTGATGCCGGCCAAGAGCTGCGACATCGTTACACGAACATGAGTTAACCTAACGTATATCGACAACGAGATCGAACGGGTGTGTGTACGAAGAAACTTCCAGGAAGTCGACATCTGAACTTCCCAGAACGGCCTGCGGGAATGAGGCAACGTGACGAACATACGCTTCGTCGAGTTCGAGGAGGTTTGTGTTCTCACGTTCTAGAATGGTAGCGACTGTTCTGAGTGCGGCAGGCCATTCAATGACTCCCGCGGACATCAGAGACGAGATCAACCTATCTGACACGATGAGAAACAGAATTTAGAGACATGGAAGATATACGAACCTTGGGAGTATGCAGAGGAGCGACCGGCTTCGAGAGAGGCGTCAATGGGAACAGAAGAGGGTCCGGCTTCGGGATTGGCATCAGTAGTGACCGGTCCCACCTTACGGGGTTGGTGAAATTTTCTTTGAGACACCCATCTCTTCGCCTTAATTTTTTCTACTTGTGGGGCAAGTAAGTATATCAAAGCGGGAGTGCCCAAAGCGTACTATCGTTTTCTTAATGAGTTGGAAATGCAGCTTGCATAACCTTCTAAGACAATAAAAAAAGAGAATAGCCGAATAGTTTAAGTACACTGTCAGTTACACTGCATGACACGAGACGTGGATAGAGAGAGAGAAGTTATACAATAGTTGTAGCCATTATGTATCGGATATCAATGGGAAAAGGATGCGAGGAGGTCATCCATACAAACGGCTGGAATGCTGTGAGGTACACATAAGAGTCGACACTGGGGGTTGATAAAAAAGCAAACATACCGGTTGTCGTTGAGCAGATGTACATACGAATGACAGACCTCCCATAAATTGAACATGGACTGGGACCCAGGACTGACATTACCCAACCATTTCGCATAGTCACCAACAGAATGAAAATCCTGTAGACGCCCCCCGGCTCCAGGAATTACGATATCCTTCAGAGAGGGGACAGAAAAGATCCCAAACGCCAAAGGTTTGAGGATGTCGTCATATTTACAGGCAGGCTTGTCGCCTTTGGAGCGAAAGGGGTGGTCGAATCGATCGGAAGTGAGAACGCCGCAGCGATAACAGATACCAGGCTTCGAGTAAAATATCTGTGAACGAAAGGCTTTATATGCTGAAAAGAAAGTACGAGAGGCTGCGCATGAAAAAAACTTATGGGACGCATCTCCACCTACGAGGACGTGAACAATGCACATTCCTTCACACTCCTGGAGAAATCTGAAGACAATCGCTTCCTTTTGGGCTTTCGGAAGTGAGAAGGCTCGAGGGATTTCTCCTCCTAGAGGAACGTTCCTCGACACATTCGACGTGTTAGGTATAGGCGAGCGTCGAGTGGGGTTAATGGGAGGACGAGAAGATCGTAAGAGGGACGAAAAACCGTCAGGAGAACGTATTGGGTTGGATGGGATTGAAGGGGGAAATGGCGGGGAATGTACGCTAGAACGCTCCGTGTTGAGCGCCAACAGCCGAGGAAGAGGTTGCGGATGACGTGTAGCGGGGAGGGGGGCCTACAAGAAGCAATGTCAGTATGAGGTAAGCGACCAAAAAAATGACGACAAACGTGATGATGGGCGCAGAAATCACACAATTGACATGGTCCTAGCATGTAGCAATTGGAAGGTGTGACGTCGAGGAAGCCAGTAATCGAAAGTCTGCGGCACTGGTCCTTGGAAACAAGGTCAACCATGGCATTGAAGCCACCAAAGTCGTCGTCGGAACTATGGCGATGAAGCGGACGTTGTGAGTAAACCAAGTGGGAAACACCGACAACACCACTACGTCTTGCGAGTCGACCAGATTGTTGAGCGTACAGGGTTATATGCTTCGGAATGCGATAATGCAAGACATAAGTAACATGTCCATAATCGATACCTTGAGCAAAAGCGGATGTCGCACATAGCCATCGCGACCGTCCTGATAGCCAGGAACGCAGCGACACAGATCGTGCATCGGCAGCCATAGGTCCGACATAAAGAGGGGTATCGACTAGGTTGGCAAGCACGGTTGCATCTTCAACGGTTTCGCAATACACGATACCACGGTCGAGGGGAGACTGAAAGATATGGCGCTCAAGGAGACGGACAGTAAACGTTTGTAACGAATCTTGGGGCACTTGCGACACCATGAAGTGAATGTCGGGACGTGTTGTAATCCCGCGAATCACATGAACCGGGTAATGTTGAGTGTCGATACCGATAGACTGCCCAAGTGAGTTTGACAAATATCTGAACAATAAAGAACGCACCCTCCATAAAATAGGCTCTACTGATGGGCTGATTGTCGCGGATAATAAAACGATCTGACAACCAATATCCCCCAGGCAAGTAAACTCGCAAAAGGTTTCCCGGTAATCCCGAGAAAGAAGGATATCATGGGCCTCGTCGACGACTATACCATTCAGATACCCTGTATCGAAGGAAGCGCGAAGCCATTCACGGAATCGCTCCTTCGCGACTTGCTCCGCTGCAGCAAACACTAACTTGACCCTGAAAATATCGGTATCGAGGGTGGAAGACGACCACACAGCATGGGGTATACCCTTCTCGGATGCGTCAGAGAGTGCCTGTTCCATCAACGAAATGTATGGGACCAGCACTACGCGAAAGCCATTTTCTGCAGAAAAGCATGGTGCCTGATACACCGCAGATTTCCCGCCGCCAGTAGGTAACACGACAAGGACGTGGGGGTTTCGACGAAAAACGACCTCGATTGCCTCACCCTGCTGTAGAGACTTAAAATAAACATCAGGGCGCTTGAACAACGAGCGAAGATGGCCGACACGAGATTGATGAATCAATATCGTTTCTGTGACGCGAGAGGAGGGGGGAGGGATGCGTAAATAGGTAGACCAAGGGACTTGACGAGAAAGGGTTGCCATGATAGTGTCCTGTACTATAGGCAGACATTTTTCTATAATTCTATTCTCCACGACAGCGAGATCGCTAAGACCACGGTCACGGAATTCTTCTAGAGCCGGAAGTACACGCTCGATTCGGGACGCCATATGCTCGAGTGAGGAAGGAGATTGTACGACAGCAGAGGGATGAGAAGGAGGAGGCGAAGATGCCAAGCCGAGCCAGGAGTGATACAGGGAAGCCAAACGGAGTGCATCGACGTACATGTTCTCGGTTAGTCCTGGTAGATCGTCGTATACGAGACCATAACGTGTATTGCCAGTAACGGATGAGTGGCCGAAGCAGGCATCCACGGCGTCATCGACAGGGTCGAGCTCTTCATGATAGTGCAGGACATTACGTAGGAGGGCCTTGACAGCCTGTCGGAACGGTGCAAGGGTGAGAGGAATGCGGAGATACTCGAGGGTATACGCCCGTAGGACATTGCTGAAGGCGCTGCTATCGATCGTTTTGCCATTGACGACGTAGAGATAGGTTTTATAGACCGAATGACTGTCTGGAAAGGTTATGCGAGAAAATGCCATGATGACTTCGCGAATGGGTCCAACGAGATAGATGAATAAACGAGAAACGGCCTTTGGAAGGAAATGCGCGACAAAGCCATCTTTGCCAGTGATACTACGAGTCTTGGTGTATTGACAAATGATGGCGCATGATCCGGCGAGGAAGAAAAAGTTCCGAGGACCATCGATAGAATTTGTAGAGCGCAATGGCCCTAACTCGGATCCTCGAGCAACTCCTGGTGTAGCCATGTGGACAAGTACCATGAGTATGTCTATAAATTCACGGTACAAATGAAGATACGCTCGAAGCGGACCTACACTGAAATAAGCGCTGTATACTCCTGACAGGTCAGAAACTCACCGTGCTTGTGAAGGAAGCAACCTTGATTGTCGACGAAATGGTAAGTATCGAACACAGATGGGTCGGAATGGATATGCTCCAGCACCATACGGAGATATGGAAAGAATGAATTATCCCGGGAATGCACGAACGAAAAACCCTCGTCGGTGTTTCGCAAAGGATCAACGGGCCACTTGGCAGGGTCGTTAGGATTCAGGGCGACATCTACAATTCGATCGAAAGCATCCCTTGGGACCCCTAACAGGAGTTTTTCAAGGATGGATTCAGCCTTGACACAAAGCGAACGTGTCATTTCGGGAATAAGGTCAATTTTCAATGGAAAACCCTTAACGCAGAGAGTATCGCGTAGTTGGTTCCAGTGCATGTCGGGAAGTTTGGTAGAGTTGTACGCGTGCGCGGAAACGAGATGAGTAAGTTGTCGTAAACTATTGAAGGGTGTGGGGTATCCTTCCTTCAGCAGAGGAAGTAACGTATCTTGATAATAGCTTGATAAAGGTTAGTAAGGGAATTTGTTAAACTGACGAAACTTACCCCATGAAGGTTAGAGAGGGATTTAATTGCATATGATGAGATGCTTCCAAAATCGCGATGGAACGAAAGCAGAAAGTGAGGGAGGCGAGATCTGGGGAAATTAAGGAAGGGGGTTGAAAGGTACCGTCGTCACGAAGATGCCAGAAAACAATAAAACGCATAAGAGGACAGAGAAAGTTGTCCCTTTGAACATCTGCAGCGTATGTAGAAAGCATTGCAAACGACAAGGACTGAAGTGCTTGACGGATATTGCCATGCTCGACCAGAGTGCGACGAAGGGATTGACAATATTCATGTTGACGAGGGGAGAGACTAAGGAGGGGAGATGGAGCATCAAGAGAGCGTAACAATGCGCATATATATCGACCCCAATGGCTGGCACAACGAAGAAGATATTCTTTGGTTTGGGGGCGACTAAAAGGCTTGTTATCAAGGTCGGCAGAGTCTAGATTACTACGCAAATTAGAGATGAAAAACGACAATAGGACAGACACCTACCCTTTCGGGGTGTGTATATGCCTACGTGGAAGAACCTCCATCGTGTCAACGATATCCCACATACACGTAAACATGGTGTTGATTTCCTCCACCACGGGACAAAGCATATCCACGCCCGAAGGAATGGCAACCAGAGATAAAAGCCGATCGAGAGGATGGCCCCTGATAACATCAAGCCAGCGCGCGGAATGGAGGAAGCTAGTTGTTTTACGAGGATCATCAGAAGGGTCCAGAAGGCGTGTAGACACGTTTTCCGTTGGACATATCACGGACAGGTAATCTGCCAGGGTTCCATGCAGTCGTTGGACGGCGAGAGAGGGATCAACACGAACAACCAACTGATGTCCCCTGAAAGCGAAAATACGATGAATTTTGCATGATTCGTACGATAGAGGCGCTGCAGGATGGGATTCTTGATGGTGGCGTTGCAGTGAGCTTTTGGAGCCTAGGGGAAAACCACATGAATCGAATGTGCAGACGAGCCCATCTACAACTTGCAGACCAGCAATCGGAGCGATAACCTGGAACGGAGATAAAGATGGAGAGTCGCCTATATTGAGGTCGCGGAGAATAACAGCCAACTGTTCATCCGAAGGATAAGGAAGACTATGAGTAATGACGTGGGCGCGAATGTGACGATAATCGAGGGCTTCGGAACACTCGAGACATATTATAAGGCCATGGACTAGATCCACGTGAAGGCCGGAACGCGACAAAGTGTCGCAATGCATAGACACTATTTCATGCGAGATCGTAGTCGGCGGATATTCATCCGAGGCAACTACACGGCTTTTAGGGTTAAACGCGGTATCATTATCTTGATTCGACAGGTCAAAATCGGCCAATCAAGAGGTTATCGAGGGATGGCCTACCGAACCCAAAACATTCTTCCTCTTCATCCACAAAAGCGCCTTCGATATCGTTGTGAAGAGTCTGGTGATCTTCATCGTCGCTTGAACCTGTATGTACGTTGAAACGAGTTTCACTTTCATCGACGCCATCGACACTGAGGATGAATTTGGTGACTCTCGCAGTAACTCGAACGCATATATGCAACGAACCGAGATTCCTTTGATACAGCACCTTTGGTATTGTCGGAAACAACCCGTTGACCATCGTCGTGACTCGAACTCATGTACGAATCTTCGTCTCGAAAAGTGGTGGGAGGTAAACCGTTGTCCCCGCGATGGGTTGCACACGAAGTCTGGAAGTGCGACCTTAAACGGTCTGGATTCCGATCGCTGTATTCTCCGCATAGACAATGAAATAACCCGTCTTCTGTACGTTGGATTGTGGTTCGAAACTCTGTATGCGCATAGATTAAGAACGAACCAATATGGAGTGAATATAACACACCATTATGTCTGAGCACTACTTCCATCTGATGAGTAGTTCGAACGTGGGTGGTAAGGTTACGAGTCCTGACACCACATTCGCGACACCTGAGTCAAAGTTAACAACCAAACGGTAGAGTAAAGAAAAAACACACTTGAGGCGAGAAGTGTCAACGGGCATCGCGACAGTGGTGTAGAATTCCAAGGAGACGGCAAGAGGGTTAAACTTGTGATAAAGAGGCGTGTATGCTGATATCAGCAACTCCGACAGGTGGCAAAAGATCAAAGTGATCCGTCAACGAAGGAGACCCACGTGATATGACCATGAGGGGTACATGGGATGAATGGCAACCCAGGAATGAGAAGAATTGGAAAACGGGCCAGTATGTTATGTAGCTCATCACTATGCGACGAGAGGACTATGACAGTCTGGCTCGCACATGTGAAAAGAGCTGGTGAGATGAGTTATATCCTAGAACGAAGAGAGAAACAAAACTAATGTGGCAAACGCGGGAAATAAGTGAATCGCACCTATTACAGTAACAGAGAAAGGTAGCACCCGATTATTACCGATGCATGCACGATGAAAAGCAGGGAGGGGGGAGTGAGTTGTGGTTGAAACGAAAGCTCAGGGCTACAACGATAAGTGTTAGGTAAGCACCTCTGCTGACAATATCATCTACATCACCGCAAAGTCTAATGTGACACGTAGCCTGATGGAAATAATATATTTTAGACATACAAATGGGAAGATACTTGACCGAATGGGCCATCGAGGAAAAGGACCCTCTACAATCGCAATGAGCAAAATACTGGTCAGTAGTGATCACGTCACCAAAAAAGGAAGCCACAGTGTGGCACCGACAACTTCAAGTTGCGAATATACCTACAGGTCTAGAAAGTCCAATGTAATACACTGATGTGAATAATCAGACATGTTATGGAACATGCGTCTAACATACCTCCATCTTAGCTTAGTCCGTGGTGCTAGCTGATGTACCGACAATGGCTAAATTTACTGACTACTACTCATGTTACCGAAAAGGAAGCCACCGATAGCGGATGGACGATATACCCTAAAACTCGACAAAGTCTAATGTAACACACTGATATGAATAAGCAGAGATATTCTGGAACATGCTAAGAACAACCCTCCATGTTAACTTAGTCCGCGGTGGTAGCTGACTCGGATGTGTCGCAACAACTAGGTTACTGACTACAGTACAACTGATTACGTAACCTAAAAAGGAAGCCACCGCTGGGTAAGAGCGGATAGACGACATAATCTACAGCTCGACAAAGTCCAATGTAACACAGCTGATGCTGAATATAGTGAGATCTATGGTATGTGTGGAACAACTCTCACTCTTAAATTAGTCCGCGGTATTAACCGATGTGGGACAACGACTGAGATACTGGGCCACTAAAGAGACGATGCTAACATACAACTCCATCAGCTAGCCTACATCTCCATCAAGTCCGATATGCCCTTCACAAACGACCAAGGGAAGTTGTATATGGGTCTAATTAAAACATTTTTCCAGGTGGAATTAGTCCGTGGTCCAGGACGATATTGCCGATCCACAGTCACTACCAGTTAGGACGTAACTAGGGAAGAGCACGGTACGCGCGTCATGTTCGTCGTCAGGGGGAGAGAAGGTTGTGGAGAGAGAGGGCGAGGGAGAGGGCGCGTTGATGGCGTCATCGCATGGTTGTGGCGACAGGGCTGAAAGAGAGGGTTAATCGTCGTCTTCGTGGGCGAGGCGAGGGCGCGTCGATGACGTTGTCGCGTCGTCGTGACAAGGAAAAGGGAGAAGGATAGGCGCGTCGCCGTGTCGTTGTCATCGCGGTGAGTGAGGGTGCGGAAATGGCATCGTCGCGTCGTGGTCGTGACGAGAGAGGGTTAGAGGGTTAGGGCTCTGCAATGTCGTGATGGAGAGAGAGGGAGAGAAGGGGAGGGGGGGGGGCGGCGCGAGGGTTAGTCGTCATCATTGTCACGCGTGTGTCGTGTCAGCGTTGGCGTAATGTTTTCATCGCCACGTCGTCGGTGTCGTAAACGCGTTGGCATTGTCGTTGCAATGAAAGAGACGGCGGGGGTGAGGGTGAGGGTGCGACCCCATTGTCGCGTTATCGCGCCATCGCGACTTGAAGATGTGGGAGGGCCGGAAACAGAGTCAGTAAGTGGCAAATCCGGTGATGGCGAGTCGAGCCAGTGGTAAAACAGAAAGGGCAAGGGTAAGGATGAGGAATATGGGGCGAGGACAAGGCGGGAGCAACCTAGAACAAGGTGAGGATGTTAGTATGCGGTACACACGTATCCACGAAAGATTGGTATAACGAGGTGACTAACGACGGGTCCATCTCGATCTGGATCCAGTAGACGACTTTGAAGAGAAATATGGTGACCATGGGTTAGGTGAAAATGCCGCTCGATTTCCCACAGGACTCATCAGAAGGGGAACGAGTCTGAATGAGGCGTCAACGTCACTTTACCCATCAGACAACAGACGAGGGACGAACCGACATGCCACAACCCTCGCGCCTCGTGCAAGTAGAACCATAAGGCCAGTAATGCGAGCTTGAGACTATCTCACGTAGGGTCTGAATCGGAACCCTAGAAGATTGCAGATGATCATCAAGATATTGGTCGTGTTGGTAACTATTGATCACTCTTCCCAAAGAGGAAGCCACCGCCAGATAATAGATACACGATGTACTCTACGGCTCAACAAAGTCCAATGTAACACACAAACTTGAATGGGGAAAGATGTATGTGGACATGTATGGAATTTTTTTACCTCTTACATTAATCCGTAGTGCTAGCTGATGTGCTACAAAAGACAAGGTATTAACCACTACTGATCACGGTACCGAAAAAGGAAACCCCTACCAGGTAATAGCAAAATAGACGATATACTCTACAGCTGGACAAAGTCCAAAGTAATACACCAATGTGAGTAAGGAAACATGTTTTAGGACAAGGATAGAACATTTTTACCTCTTAAATTAGTCCGCGGTGTTAGCGCCTCGTCGTTTATGGTCGGGTGGCTGAGGATAAGGGTGGGTGTAAGGGCGCGGAGACGGTGTCGTCGTGTCGTCGTCGTAATGAGGCTAAGGGAGAGGGTTAGGCGTGTCATCGTCGTCGCGGTAGGTGAGGTGAGGGCGCGGAGACGCGTCGTCATGTTGTCGTTGTGGTCAGGTGGGTGAGGAGAAGGTTGAGTGGGGGTGAGGCCACGGCGTCATGTCGTTTGTTGTGAGAGGCTGGGTGAGGAAGAGGGTGGGTGAGGACGAGGGTTGGTGAGGGTGTGGGTGTGGAGACGGTGTCGTCGCGTCCTCGTCATAACGAGGCTGAGGGAGAGGGTTAGGGCGTGTCGTTGTCGTCGCGGTGGGTGAGGTGAGAGCGCGTCGATGGCATCGTCACGTCGTCATTGCGGTCAGGTGGGACGCGGGTGAGTAAGGGTGAGGGCGCAGAGACGGCGTCGTCACGTCTTTGTCATGACGAAGCTGAAGGAGAGGGTTAGGGTATATCGCCATCGTCGCAGTGGGTGAGGGGAGAGTGCGTCCACAGCGTCGTCGCATTGCGGTTGTGACGAGGGAGAGGGAGAGGGTTAGGGGACGTCGTCGTGTCGTCGTCATCGCTGTGGGTGAAGGTGCGACCTCTCTCGTCGACATGACGAGGGTGAGGGTGAGGGTTAGGGCGTGTCGTCGTCGTTGCGGTGGGAGAAGCGAGAGCGCCATGTCGACGGCGTCGTCGAACCCTTCTACAAAAGCCAGGCTTCCATCTGGGGCTTGAAGCCGGGGCGGCGCATCACTACGTTGGTTGGCCGCGTCTTGTTGACTTGTTGAGGAGGTACGTGGGTGTACGAGATGGTCCAGATGGACCACAAGATAGGCTTAGGGTGTGTGAGGCATGCTGGAGGAGATAGGTCAAGCGATATGAGTTAGGACGACATGGGATATGAACTGGGAGCATACAGGCATACAGGACAGGCTGGAGGGGAAAATAAGCTCGGAGATGGGTGGGGATTATCCACGGGAGTGTCGAGGGACGTTGAGGGTACCATATACATGTCAGATAAACTGTGGAAACATCAGAACGTCACTGGAAACGATTGGAAGGGAGGGATGAAAGATGCTTACCTAGGAAGGCATGATGCGAGCCAGACAAGATAGGAGATGAACCCCACGTGTCAGCAGAGTCAGATAGCGTCGAGAGCGTTATGGACGAGTAGAAGAAGCCTAGAAATATGCGAAAACGTGAGCGCAAACACTCAGAATAGGATAAGAAGGAAATACTCGCCTGGGAGGCTCTAGGTGAGCTGGATGATCCGAGATGCAACGTAGCGCCACGATACGACGTTGATGACATCAGGGAACACCCCAAAGACAATCAGGATGAGAAAATCAGCAAATCAAATGAACTGAATCGAAATACTGGCCGGGAGGTCATGTGGACATACAGGAGGTGTTGAGAGCGGTCGAGGTCAATTGGAACCGCTGAAACGCTGTGGGCGACGAAGAAATCAATATGGAATGCCGAGGGAACGTAGAGAACGAGTGCGACATCAAAATGAACGTACCAAGTCGAAAAAATAAACCATGAGGCCATTTGGAGCTCCAGAAGGCGTCGAAGTCGATTCAACCAATGAAAACATTGCTGTCAACGATGAAAGCGATAGAGACCGCCATGAGAGCGAAGAGAACGAGGGAATCGTCGAAACAAATGCGCATCGAGGGGTTGGAGCGTCAGGAGGCCTGGAGGCTGAGCGCAATTGGAGGCGCGAAATCGATGGTGACAGCAACGAATATTATGGGAAAAGATAGCACAATAAGCGCATCATGTTGCGACATGAAACGAAGCGGAATGGAGGTGCCAACTGGGTGGTAGACGGGTCATTATGAGCAGCGCCAGCAGACAACGACGAATGCACCTGGGTGGCCAAACCACTCCATCTCGGGCTAAACGTGCTGGATGGTATAGAGTATGCGATTAGCAACCTGAGGTGTCTTTGACTTCGTGAGGTCCGAGTGATGGTCATCCGAGTCTGGTGGGGGATGGGGTCGTGCCAGTGACTTGTGATCATCCGAGTCGGCCTTGTCGACATTCAATGCGCCATGGATGTGGTGGTGGTGATGGGATGGGAGATGGAACATGATGGCGTGTGTGCGTCGATATTGTCAAGGTTGTCGCAGCATAAGCTAGATAGAATATGGATTACTAGTACTAGTACTACTGATTACATAATTTACATTCTCGTCCACCGGCTGTTGCAAGGTGCCCGAAGAGGACCCACCACTCCGGGGGTATCCTTGACACCCTTCCGTAGGCTCCCCCCCTCCCTCGCTACGCTCGGGGGGTCCCCCCCTACTCCAGGGTGTAATTGGAACCTCCCCGCTGCGGGTGGGCACCCTAAAGCC
>MU131002.1:0-40842 GCA_015039435.1 Imleria badia
CCGACTGTTTTGGTGCGTGCAGAAAATTATACTTGGCGCCATAAGTATTGGGGTCACTGCTAGCCACCCCATCTAGCAGTGCTGCCAACTGGTACCACTGATTGGCCGTTTTTCAAGCGAGTAGAAATCTGTGTGAGGCGCCCGGGCCAGCTGAGGGCTCGGAGCGCCCTAGCTCCTGTATCGTGCCGTTTTTCGCACCCACCAGCCACTCCCTCAGGTCCACCGTCCGACAAGAAATCTCAGGTGACATCCTATCGTCCGTTGCGCCATTCGCTCTTAGCCTCATTGCGTGACCTGTTTGATGCCCATCCCACACATAGGTATGTCCTTGAAATGTACACCTCGGCCGTTAAATTTTGCTCTGGGCCAAAAAGTAACTCGTCATACCATCCACTTACTCGCGCTGGTCGTTGAGCGCTAAATATGTTTGAAAAACAGATTCGTTCGATTTCAAGTGACAACTGGTAATATTAAACAGATGTGGACATGGCAACGATGCACCCGTAAGCACGCCTCCGCTACCCATAAGAATGGTCATCGTATTTTACATTGCTACATTGGTAAATGCGTAAATGCAGGACTGGCAGAACCAGTTCTAACCAGTCCAGAACATCCCACCATCCTACAGAAGAGTCATGTTCATGTTACTCGACGGCGCGTCGGGATATTGGGCGGAACATTGGTCAACGAATGGGAAAGGTGTGTTGGAGGTATGTATCTGAGTAACGGAAGTACTCTGGAGCATTGGGGACAGAAACTGGAGACCAGAGAGATTTCCGATGTTGTATATTATGGTATCGTGCATAACAAACATATGTGAGTAAAAATGTCCGTCTGGTTGTCACCGCTCACTGACTTGGCATTATACTTTCCACACGTTCTAACAGTCCATTCTACTTACCGGGAAAAACACGCTGACCACCTAAAGTGGACATCCCTTTCAGTTCTCCATCAATGGCAATGCAGAACCAAGTACCTACACGTGGCTCATATCTTGTCAATCTCGGTTATAAATGTCTTCTACTTGGACCGATTACTTTCGCCATACCCGACAAGCTGGAAAGGAGCCAATTATCATAGGTCATGTTTGAAGTGGCTGCAAGAATGATGGTGTGAGTAGCAGTGTTCATTAATCGCCAACTGAGCGCTCTCATCAGATGTGACCATGCTGTGTATGCTGCTGATCGGCGTTACCGTCGTCCGCTCGGCGGGCGTAACTTATGGCACTAGTATAAGGGTCAGTCTTCATTATGATTTTGAACTTTGTTTTATTTGTTGCTCCACAGTATAAACAAAAATGTGAAGTCGAAGCCCATCGAATATTCACCCGAGGGTCAGAAGATGACACTTCAATTTTGCGCCGTAAGTAAGTATTAGTGTCGTCACCAGCCACCCTTCTTTGCTTCTAAGTATTGTCGCCAAGCGGCGCAGGGTGAGGAGGTGCCAAGATGTACGTAGGTGAGCCGTGAGCCTCACGGTCCGGGCACCTTGACCTTTCCTCGAAATAACAAGGCTCCCCTATCGAATCACTATCACCATTATGTCATGACTGAGAAGAGCGTCTGAGAGCAGAGCAGCCGTCTCGTTGAACAATACGGACGGGCGGTGTCTCGCCAGGTGGCTGGATCCATTACTATGTACGTGATGATTATACGTCTTGGCGCCGAGCTCAACTAATACTAGGCGGCGAAGCGCTCCACTGGCAGTTCCTTCGGAACGGCCTCGTTGAGAACAATCGGACCCCAATCAGAAGAGAAGTCGGCGCGCGTTGAAACTGGTAATCGATGAGAAGCCATGGTGTTGCCTTTTCGTGTCCACTGTCCACAGGAAAGGTTTCTTTGCCTTCCGTTTTACTTGGCTTGTATGCCGTGACATGCGAACTGAACCCTCGCGCCAAACACCTCGTCGGATTCTATCGAAAGTTGCTGCGTAGTTGCTCTTTCCTGGCTGTCTGGTGCACGTCGACGGCTTCCTCGTATCCGATTAAGTATCCCAATATCAGCTTCTGCCGTCTTTGATTTATTGACCACATTACAGACACAATGCGTCACTGATTCCTATTCTGACGCGTATTTAACGTGTCTTCAGGTTTCAGCCTGCATTCTACTACGAGCGCATTTTCGATTAAAGTCATGAACCACCTCAATGATTGTTTGACCAAACCAGTGAGTTTTCGAGATTACTCTCATCTCGGAAAATACAACAACTTCGGACGGTGCAAGATATCCTCGAAATCTCTCAACTCTATTTTCTAGCATTACTTTCGGGATTTCGCACTTTTGGCTCTCCGTCGACGGCGATGCAAAATCGAGTGAAGCTACCCCAAATGTGGCTTATATCTCGTCAATCTTGGTTATAAATTCAGACATACTACTTGGACCGTTTATTTTCGCCATATCCGACAAGCTGCGAATGAGCCGATCGTGGTCCTGTTTGAGGTGGCTACGAGGACGATTGTGTGAGTACCAGGCAGTGCTCATTGATCGCTAACCGAGCGTTCTCATCGACGAGCATGCTGTGTATACTGATGCAGCCGCGTTACCGCCGCCCGCTCGTCGGGCATAACTTATAGCGCTAGTCCAAGGGTCAGTCTCCATCATGATTTTGAACTTTGTTTTATTTGTCCCGCTCCACAGTATAGACAAAAATTCGAAGTCGAGGCATGGAAAATTCACCCGAGGGTTTTGCAGCTAGTCGTACTGCTACACAGCATCTCGGATTTCCCAGCGACTCTCGGACTCTTGCTTCCACTCTTCCGCCTGCTCTGTCATGGCAGAACCTCGTCGGTCATTCTCCCCAACTCACGGTGCCACTCATCATTTCCGATACAGGATATCAATAACAAATGGTTGGTGGTAACGCGCGCGTCAGATCAATTTCTTGTGCCCAGGATCAGAAGATGATACTTTGGGTCATAAGTAAGTAATAGTTTCGTCACCAGCCACCCTTCTATATACTAGTAGGCTTCTAAGTATTGCCGTCAAGCGGCGCAGGGTGAGGAGGTGCCAAGGTGTACATAGGTGAGCCTTAATGACACCGTGACTGCCTCACTGGGCACCTTGACCTTACCTCGAAACAAAAAGGTTCCCCTATCGAATCCCTTTCACGCATATGCCATGACTGATAGGAGCGTCATCCAGCAATCAGCACATATCTCCGTCTGAGATTAGAGCGTCCGTCTCGTTGAACAAAGCAGACGATCGTTGACAACGCGGGAAGGCGGTGGTTCATCAGGTGGCCTAATCTACGTACGTGATTACAGGTATTGGCACCGAGCTAGACTGCTACCAGGATGCAAAGGGCCAAGAGCTCAAGTTCCTTCCGGCCTCGTCGAGAACAATGAAGTTACGACATTCTGATGTGATGCAATCCCCAATTACTATAAAGCAAGAGGGCATCAAAGCCTGTTAGGACCATCGAAACCTGCACCCCCATTCAGATGTTGCCACTCCTCTTCGCTTTGCTGCTTTCCATTCAATTGGTCGCTGCTGGCGATGCAGCTCCGTTTGCGCGTCAGCCCAGCGTAGCCACATCGAAAGGCCTCTCTCAGCTCTCCGTACGCAACCCCAAATTTGCACCGAGAGACTATGTTTGCCCCGTTAACTATTGTGAGATGGGGGGTTTTTTTTTCATCTTTGTACGTCCACACTGACACTCGAACCTGCCTAGATGACTGTCCAAACCATCCCACCATATGCGCTCCGAACGGTGGTACTTGCGTATGTTCGTTTGTGATGCGCTGAACTTTGCAACTCAATGAAATAATCCAGTGTAATGATGTATCAGCCTGTGCATCCGGCTCCTACTGCTGCAATGACTCCGAAGGCGATTGTATGTGGCGTTCATGACAACCACAACAGTGGACTGACGTACACTGAAGGTTGCCCTAATGGGTCGTACTGCACCACGGACTACACCTGCACGATCTACTACTAAATAAATGATCTTGTTTGGCGTGGGTGTAGCCAGGCTTCTATCCACCGCTGTGCCGAGAGAGAAAGGTGATCCACTACGGTATTAGGATGAAGGCTACATACTGGCAGTAGTCTCTATTTCAAATACTTGTGTCTTCTTGTCTTCTTGTCTTTTCTTGTCTTTGTGTACATTCAGTAACGTCGTTGGCTATACTTGATTTATCCTCCTTCTGGCAGGCTCAGGCTTAGGCTTGTGATGGCCAAGCTACATAAGTGCCAATGAATCTAACGGTTGTTCGGCTGGTCAGTGCCATTGACGGTTGAACGTTGAGTGTTGAGCCCACTATCACCGGTATACACACAACTCCGTCACTGGCAAACGGTGACACGCATGAACCTCATGAAAGGCTGCCAAGCGGCACAAGGTGAGATTGAAGTGCCAAAATTTGTGACATTGGTAAACATTTGGATCGTATGGATTGATCACTGGCAAGAGGAGCAGGCAGACGCGTAGCGTTTCGATGGTGACCGGTGACCATTCGACCACTCATTCTCGTGCTGCCAGTTCTCATTCTTGTATTCAAAACAGGACATGTGACATCATGACGATTGAACAGAGTTCATCGTACTTTACACCGTTACATTGGTAAATGCTTGGTTACAAGGGTGTCGAACACAATCTGCGCTTTGTACATACTGGCATACGGTCGTTGTGGATGGTCAACGCCGCATCTTCCGACTGCGATCGGCTCAGGCTACCCCCAACATGCCCCATATCACTCTTCCTACCTTAACGACACCATCCGTCGAGTCGTATAGCCGCCTAAGCGCATCTTCGACCAGGTCATCACCCAATATATCGCGTTCCGCCTCTATCAATGCACGGATGATCGGTACGCCGAGTTCGGGGTGACCTTGGAGGGTAAATATATGAATGGACCTCGGCGGGACACTCAGCGCGTCCGATTCGAGATCCTCTGGCGAAAGCGCCAACTCGGGTTCGAATATCACCATGCCCTGGTTGTGCGCATCCGGAGTCGACCCGAGGACATGGGCGTGGGGCGGGGTCTCCGAGACTTGGTCAACGTGGAACATTTGGAGATGCTACCCACGACATCGGTGAGCACCGTCCGCTACGCAAAGAGAAGAGTGTGAGACGCACGATTTTGTGGTGGCGGAAGATGGCCCTGCCCATACAGGCGAGATCGATGGGTGTTACAGAGACCTCCCAGGGCCCTCTCTCGATCCAGGACCCGAGGACCTTTGCAATGATTTGGTGGCCAAAGCATATGCCTGGATGGGAGTGAGTATGACAAGGGCGAAGAAGTAAACGATTTACCAATTATTTTCAAGGACGGTTTCTCGCAGAGGATGTGCTCGAGGTATTTGCGCAGCTTGTCGATCCACGGGATGTCGTCGTAGGCAGTCGCACCTGCAACAAGGTATCAGGGTGACCATAAATCCGATGAGAGGGCGGCGACGCACGAGAGCCGCTGACTAAAAGACCATCGTAGTGGGTGCTATCGGGGGGATATTCCATCTTTTCGAAGACGTCGAAGACATCGAGCTTGTAGTCAACCTCTGAACGCATCAATAGTCAGAATCGCTGCAATCTGGTAACAGAAAGGGAAAACCTGAGGTGATCGCTGCGAGCGAGTCGGTCAAGTATCGGCGGAAAAGTGCTTCGTAGTAACCGAAGATAGCCCTAACGGGCGCCGGAAAATCGTCGCAGAGTAACAAGGCGAGTTTGATCGTCAACATGGTGGAGAAGGGAGAAGTGTAGATAAAAGGTAGTATCACGCAGTAAATGAGACTCGGACTAGAGAAGCGGAAGGGAGAGCTGATTTATGGGTCGGCGTATGTGCATGGGTCGGTCAGTGTCAGATCTCACTTGAGCCGAAGAACGAGGCGAAGTAATGCTACAGGTATTAATCAGTGAGACGGAGATTGAAAGAAAAACGAGGATGCAGCATGTGCATTGTTAGCGGACGTGCAGGCATATCGTAACTTCGCAAGTATCTATTCAGTGAGCATCTAAAAGCGATCCAATGTGGCGTCTTACAGCATGACTTGCTGAATGGGTGTTTCTAAATGGAGAGTGCTGTTGTATGGAATTCTCTTTCACAAGGCATTGCTCGTGTAACGTGACGGGCGCTGACGAAGACGGAGACGGAGGGTGATGAAGTGGGTGGGGACTTCGCGCTGCTCGGCTCTACGGACTGTCCTGGGCCAATGGTGAGTCACTTGCCCTGATCAATGGTCGTACTACGACGCTTGCAGCGAATGCTACAGTCCCAGGAACCAAGAGGAGCTTCACAAAACCGGTGGGAACATGGCCCACGGCAGCGAGCAGGTGGGACTTGAAGCTTGAAGAACGCGACTGCTGGGACGTAGTTCGACGGCAGCAATCGGTCGCCGAGACGAAAACTCAAGCGCAAGCTGCGCTACCTGATAGGCCAGCGAGTGCGGAAAGTGGCGCGAAAGAAAGAGGGCCTACGCCACTCTCTCTTGCTCGGTCAAAGACTTAGACAGTGCTCCGTCATTACGATACAGAGCCGTCACCATGAAGTTTTCACCTTCCCTCCCAGATCGAGACATGGAGGCATTTCTCGCTAAATGCGCCGTTAGAACGAGCCCAAAGCATAGCGAGGGGGTAACCACCTAATAAACATTAACATTGTACTGAGACACGATCGTTGTGGATGATACCATAATGCACAATATCGGAAATATCCTCTGGGCCCCGTTTCTGCCCTGGATATCCCGGGGGTATGTGACTTGGGTGCGTCGTCGGGATTAGCTCAGGCTACCCCCAACACGCCCCACATCACCTTCCCTATCCTGCCGACACCATCACACGCCAAGCCATCTGGGTAATGCCTCCCAGGTACACCCCCAGCCCGCAAACGTGCCTCATTGGCCAATGTTTCGCCCAATTTCCCAGCACGCTCATCGAGCAACAAGCGCATGATCGGCTCGATGAACTCGGGGTGTCCTTGAACAGTGAGCACATGAATCGAGGTCAGCGGGACGCTCGGCGTGTCCGAGTTAAGATCCGCTGGCACCGACGCGGGGTCAAATAGTACCATGCCCTGGTTGGGCGTGACGTGGGTCGAACCGAGGAGGTGTGCATTGGGTGGGACCATCGGGACGTGGTCCCTGTGCATCTGTTGGATATCCTGTCACGATATAAATCAGCATCGATGAGCTGTCTATGTCGACGGGGACGCACGAGTTGGTCAGAGCCAAAGATGGCTTTACCGAGAGGGGTGAGCTGAACGGTCGTCACGGAAACTTCCCAGAGACCATTGTTCCGCACGCAAGATCCGCCGAGTGCCCTTGCGATGATTTGGTGGCCAAAGCAGATGCCTAAGCGAAGATGGGATGGAATGGGAATGGGACGACAAGGGCAAGAGCAAGGTGGTTCGTTTACCGAATAGTTTCAAGGACGGCTTCTCGGCGATGATGCGCGCGACGTATGCAATCAGCTTGTTAATCCATACCTTGTCTTCGTAGGAAGTCGCACCTGCGGCGAGGAGTCAGGGCAATGCACGTGAAGTGAGCAAAGACGCACGAGAGCCGCTGATCAACAGACAGTCATAGTGGGCGTTGTCGGGGGGATATTCCATCTCATTGACGACGTCGTAGGCATCGAGGGTAAAGGTGACGTCTGTCGCGGGTCAGCGGAAGTAGCAGTGAGCACAAATTGCGCACCGGATGAGATCCGAGCGAGCGAGTCAGCCAAGAAGCGGTTGAATATGCGCCCATAGTCACCGTAGAGCACGTTGACGGATGGAATAGTATCATCGCAGATGAGCAGAGCAAGTTTGATCATGGTGGTTGGAAAATAAAAAAGTGAAGAGTCGCCGCGCAAATTTTAGTTTTGTTCCGGCCTCAAGTCAGAAGGCCAGCCGGGCCGGGTCAGACATGATCTGCCTGGCCTGAGTTCCCTGGACCATTCAGGAAGATGAGGATTGATCGGCGATGACGGATCGACTCGGATGATCCGCTCCGTTCATTCCTCACGCCACAATGAACTTTTTTCAAATAGCGGCACCTTGTAATCTGCATGATTTTGGTAAATCGACCTGAGGAGAAACACAGTGGATATACTGCATGCAGGTACAGGAGTGCCCAGAGAGCCGTCGAATTTCACTGACCTAGCAGCCTCGTTTGACTCGTTTCGACGTAGGGTCGTTTCGACGGTCTGGGAAATGGTGATAGCGGTCTAGGCACCTCTTTCGTGAGTCCTCGCCATCCGTTGAGATGCGCTGATTGTTTTCGTCAGTTCCTGACGTCGATGGTTCATATACCCTCGTATACCCTCTCTCCCCCTCGGTCGACGCGTTCCGTCGCATTTCGGGGCTTTCCCCCTCGGTCGACGCGTTCCGTCGCATTTCGGGGCTTTCCCCCTCGTCTGTCACATCTAAGTGCATCTCTACAATCTCCACTTCGACTGCTGCATCTGCGCTTTTCAGCGTGATGTATTCGTTTTATTTGGCATGGGTCTTGCCCCCTGGCTCGACTTGTATGCTCCTGTGGTCTCTGAATTCGACTTGCGCCTCGTCTGGTGGTTCGTCCTGAATTCCTAGTTGACGCTCTTCATCGCCGAACTCACCCGCACCCTCGATACCTTTCGACACCCCCAACATCCTTGTTTCGATCTGTCCCGCCCTTGTGCACCCAATATGCACGGGTGGCTCGTCTGGCTTCGTGGGTCGACATCGCTTGTCGCCATCGTCTCCGGTACCCCATGCACTCACTCCAGACGCCTTCGATGCCCTCGGCACATCCTCCTCAGCCCTCTGCTTGCCACCTTGCCCCTCATGCCCTCATGTTGGTCAGGACGTCTTTATACCGCTCTCGTCTTCGTTCATTCTATCTCTAGGGCCTTCTTGGTTGGTGTTGGCATCATCCGTCACGACTGCTTTATGCCAGGGTCCCTCTTTGTATGTGGATGCTCAGTCGATGCACTCGGCTGTCTCAGGTTGTCACAACGCTTCATCTCGTTGCAGGTTCGCTGGGAAATGGTGGTGGACTGTTCTGGAGTGTCTATAGTACGTAGTCGTTGTCTCATAAGGGGCGCTAACCATTTTTTCGACTGCCTCAGTCAATCGTGTATGCACTGTCACACTCCTTTCCTCCCCCTCAATCAATGCATTTCCTCTTATCTCCATCCTCTGCCCCTCGTCCTGTGTGCTCTGTCGCATCCCTCAGACCTCCTCGCTGATCCTTGCGTCCGCCACCCACTTACCATCTCACCTGTGGGCCAAGGCTTGGGCCAAGCCAAGCCAGGCCGGGCCGGATTTTTGGCTTTTATGATGGCCTGTGATATTGTCAGGCCAAGGCCACCCCAGGCCAGAACATCACTATGCGGCGGCGGTGGCAGCGCAATTTAAAGTCACTTCAAGTTATCACACATCCACCATGAGCGAAGTCGTGAATGTTCTCGTCGTGTTCGCCGTGATCGTCTCCATCTTCAGATGAGCCACGTCTGGTCAGCCAAGTCCTCTCTCCTCCTCGTAACTCGCCCGAGTCCCCCCCCAGGTTCGCCCTCGTCTGACCCACGCTCAGCCACAGCCGCACTTGGCTTCAGGCCCAAGCACGTCACCCAGGACATGGTAGCCCCTAGCTGCATGCTCACTCGAACCACCCATTCACCGTCCCAACCAGATCGACCAAATCCACACCATGCTCCCATACATCCCGACCTACTACACGGTTTGACAGGGTCGCGTAGTGTCCACCGTCCACAGGGAGATTTTCTTTTCCATTCGTTTTACTAAGCTTGTATACCGTGACATGCGAACTGAACCCTATGCGTAGCCAAACACCTCTTGGTCAGATTCCACCGAAATGTTCTTGCCCATTTGTTCTTTCCTGGCATGTTGATCGACGCGACTGCCTCCGATTATGTCACCCAATATTGGCTCAACCGTTGTCGATTTTATCGACCAAACTACGGACACAACAAGTCGCTTGATTCCTGTTCTGACGCGTATCACCGTGTCTTTAAGTCTTACCTTGTATTCTACAAGCGCATTTTCGGTTTAAGGCATGAACCACCTTCATGACTTGACCAAACCGGTAAGTTTTCGTGATTACTCGCATCTCGGAAAATCCAACAACTTTGGACGGTGCAAGATACCCTCGAAATCTCACTTGTTGATCTTCTTGCATTATTTTCGGAATTTCGCACTCTACAGACAACCCCCGGATGAGGAACATCTTCTGTCGTATCATCATTATCATCTGTTCGAGTCGCCGATTGCCACCTTTCTCTAAGTCGGAGTCTGAGATCCTTCTTACTAGTTGGTGCGTTGTCAGTGACACCCAATTAGGCTGCTCGTAACGAGATTCATCTCGGAACTTGCAGGGAACCCTAGTGTTGGTATGAGCATATACCATAAAACATGTTGCGAAAAGCAGATACGTTCGATTTCAATGCTAATATTGAAACGGATCTAGACTCGTGTGAACCATCCGCAAGCACACCTTCTGCTACCCACAAGAGCCTGAACCGACGAAAACAAAATCCGGGAAAACAAAACTTGAACTGAACTTAAAGGCCAGATGCGCATCACTTGATTCTATCTGAAAGGAGTCTTACATTGTGATGAATGGTGTGAATATGATCAGGCGGACGTTCCTCTCAAACGTTTACCGGGTTACTACCATCCTGGAGTTGAGTCAGATCAGCCGCAGGTATCACGGAGCTCCACGCCCCGTCTTCGGACACTGTTGCTATACCACTGTCACTTTCACCAACGAGTCAGTTGGTAATATCAAAACCCGTACCCTCGTATGACTTGCCGTTGAATTCTAGCTGGACAGTAGTAGCAGCAGCAGCAAAACCAAAGTAGAATGCGATGCAGACGAGCGTGGATAGTACACGCATGTTCAAAATAAAGCGTCCACTGAAAGGTTCAGAAGAAGTTGGGTCAGGCTATGTATTCGGCCTTGTACAAACCCCGAGTCCAAGCGGACTTCTTCTTTTTTTTCAATTCTAACGACATGCGTTATAATTATGTCAGGTGAGTATATGGTCGTAGCACGTACCAACACTTCAGAAGCGGAAATGATATCGCTGATTATAGGTGATTTCACTTCCTTCGGTTGGGCAGAATGATGGCGTTTGGTGAAAGATTTTGGTGTGAACATTTGGATTGTATGGATTGACCAAGAGAAGCAGGCATAGCACTCCGACGGTGACTGATGCCGGTGATTGTTAGACAACGCATTATCGTGCTACCCGTTCTCATAATGTGTTGTATTCAAAACAGGACATGCGACAATTCATGACGATTGAACAGGGGTCATCGTATTTTACACTGTTACATTGGTAAATGCTTGGTTACAAGGGTGTCGAACACCTTATGGACACAATCCGAGCTTTGTACGTACTGGCATACTACGGTCGTCGTGGATGGTCAACGCCGCATATTCTTCCAACAGAGATTGATTCAGGCTACCCCCAACATGCCCCATACCACCCTTCCTACCTTGTCGATACCATCTGTCGGGTCGTTTACACGCCTAAGTGCATCTTCGTACAATGCTTCCCCCAATTCTTCGCGTTCCTCGTTTATCAACGCGCGCATGATCGGTACGTCGAGTTCGGGGTGTCCTTGGAGGGTAAGGATATGAATGGACGTCAGCGGGACGCACAGCGCGTCCGATTTGAGATCTTCTGACGAAGGCGCCGACTCGGGTTCGAATATTACCATGCCCTGGATGTCCGTGATGTCTGTCCAACCGAGGTTGTGGGCGTTGGGCGGGGTCTTCGAGACTTGGTCACGGTGGAACATTTGCAGATGCTACATGCGACATCGATGAGCATTGCCCGTTCCACAAAAAGAAGAGTGTGAGACGCACGAGTTTGTCGGTACGGAAGATGGCCTTGCCGAGGCAGGTGAGATCGATGGGCGTCACGGAGACCTCCCAGGGCCCTCTCTCGATCCAGGACCCGAGGACCTTTGCAATGAGTTGGTGGCCAAAGCATATGCCTGGAAGGGAGTGGGTATGACAAGGGCGAGGAAGTAAGTGATTTACCGAATATTTTCCAGGACGGTTTCTTGGGGATAATGTCCTTGAGGTAATCAGCCAGCTTGTTGATCCATGGGATGTTGTCGTAGGCAGTTGCACCTGCAACAAGGCATCAGGGTGACCATAAATCAGATGAGGGCGGTGACGCACGGGAGCCGCTGACAAAAAGACCATCGTAGTTGGCAGAGTCGGGGGGATATTTCATCTCGACGACGACGTCGTAGACATCGAGTTCGTAGGTAACCTCTGTGCGCATCAAGAATCAGAGAATCACAGCGATCTGGTAGCAGAAAGCGACAACCTTTGGTGATTGCTGCGAGTGAGTCGGTCAAGTATCGGCGGAATAGTACCTCGTAGTAATTGATAATCAGAACGGGCGGCGGAAAATCGTCGCAGAGTAACAAGGCGAGTTTGATCGTTAACATGGTGGAGAAGTGTAGATAAAGGGTAGTATGTATCACGCAGCGATGAGACTCGGACTAGAGTAAGCGGAAGGGAGAGTTAATCTGTGGTCAGTGTATGCGTATGAGTCGGTCGGTATAAGATCTCACCTGAGCCGAAGAACGAGTGAGAGAAGTATGAGGCGAACTAATGCTATAAGTATTAATCGGTGAGACGGAGATCGAAAGAAGCCGAGAATGACATTATGAAGCATGTGCATTGCTGTGGAGTCTGGACATGCAAGCATATCGTAAGTACCTATCATGTGCGCACCAATGAGCATCTAAGCGATCCAACGTGCCAGTGGTGTCTGTCTTACAGCATGACTTACTGAATGGATACTTCCAAATGGAGACTACCGTAGATGGAATTCTCTTTCGCAAGGGACCATGAGGTTTCCACGTTCCCTTTCAGGCCGAGACAAGGAGGTATTTTTGGTTAAACGCGCCGTTAGAACGCGTCGAAAGTATAGCGAGGGGGTAACCACCTAATGAACATTAACATTGTACTGACACGATCGTCATGGATGATACCATAATGCACAATATCAAAAATATTCTGGGTCCCGAGATATCCGACTTGGATGCATTATCGGGATTAGCTCAGGCCACCGATGGACTGAAAAACACAAGTTCGAGTCACTGGCAATTCACTGCGCGATTGCTGTCTTGGAGGCCGTGCTCCACAACGCGATTACATGTAGTGTAGTGGGCCAAGGACAGACTGGATATAAGGCTGATTGTCTCGAGATATATCTCCCTTCAAGTTTGAAATGAGTGCTCGCTGGTGGTCATCATTTGTCTCATTGTCATTGTGGCTACTCGCCATGTTTCAAAATTTCAAGTTTGTGCCAATCCGTCATTGAGCCGGCACAGACTAGTGGCACCCCATGACCACCTTACTATCCTGCCATGTATCGTGTCACATTGGATGTCCTCCCCCTTCTGCAGTGTTCTGCCGGTCAGTGAACGCAGGTCACAGTCACTGACCGGAAATCGTGTGAAATTCGATGGGGTTCGCCGACGGTCACCTGAACGTGACTTTCTGCGGTCACCGGGTCCTTCTGTATACTAGTTAGTACTTACACGCTTCCCGGCAATCATATCACACCTCACCAATACCTCGTTGCAATCAATGCAATGCCTCCCACAAGTATTTACGTGCGACAGCAACTGACATTCGTTCGAGACACCCACCACATTGCAAACGACCGCACTGCACAAAGTTCCTCCCAATGGCCAGTCGAAACTCGGGCAAGAAGCGCTCAAACAGAGGATGGTGGTGGGACCATTTCACAGAACACCCTGGATACGCAAACAAGGAAGAAAATTCAATGGTCAGCAGAAAGGCAAAAGTGATATGTACTGGAGCCTACAAGCAGTGCATCACCCGAGAGCAGCAGGCAGATCAAGAGCAAATCCGCCTCGGACAACGTGACTCCCCTCGGGACATCTCAGCGATTACGAGTGCTCGTATGTCTGATCAGTCTCACTTTAACTTATTGCTGACCAGATACGTGCAGTTTGGGCAACAGCACGAAACGATCCCTGCCGTAGCTGGCTGATCAGTCAGCCAACCACACTCCTTTGCCATCTTCGTGACTGCCAGTTACATCCTGACGATGTCTGGTCCCACGCACAGCAAGAACATCATCACTCATATTCACTGAACAAAAGCACCTGCCACCAGACGCTCCTTCCACCTGCCGTTACGATACAGCCCTCAACCCCATTCAAGTTGGCCGTGCTGCCTCAACATGGATCGCACATTGCCAGCATTCACCAGCCATTGCCCATGTGGCCGTCACTCCCTATGCTTTTGGTTCCAGTCACAATGACTTCCGCTGCGAACATAAGTCCCTATGGATCTCCAAGTCTTCCACCAAGTCCTGTGCTGTCCGAGATCTCATCTCATCACTCCAAACGACGACGGCTTACTCAAAGTGGCCATTTCTCGACCGCTTCGGGCTCCCGCAGCCCGTCAACACATTCAGTATCACCTTCCCCTGGTCCTGCCCACTGGGTGTCGGAGGTTGTCTGGACATCTGCAGATCAAGCTGACTGGAAGACGGGGCTCGCAAGGCTAACGGCCAGTGCTGGACTACCACTACGATGGATCGAGAATCCGGAGTGGAAGAAACTCTGTGATCGCTTCCTTCCAAAAGCGAAAATTCCCTCCCCAAAAGTACTTACTCAACGGATCATTCCAGGGGTCCTGGAGGGCCTAAAGTCATCAGCCCGAGAGGACTGTCGAGGCTCGGAGGTCACTTTACAGTGTGATGGATGGACGGGCGAGAACAACCACCATTTACTTGGTTTTATGATGACAGCCTAACGAAAGGTAAGCTCTCATGCTCCAGATCTTTATTGTTCTGTCCCAGAATTGGGGGTCTGACATTGATTTTGCAGTTGCACACTATCCAGGTCCACGACGCCTCAGGGGATCCTAAAACAGCTGAGGAGCTTTTAAAGCACATGTTGCTAGCTATTAGCATCATCGAAACCGAGTGGGGTGCAACTGTAATTGCATTTACTACTGATGCCTTGGGCGAGTCATGGAAAGCTCGCCGTCTCCTGCAGGAGAAGTTCCCACGTCTGGTCGTCCCAGATTGTCTCGCTCATCAGGTATGCTGTCCACTAAATGTTATGACCAAGTAAATCCTAAATGTATATGTCACAGTAGAATCTCATTGTTGGTGACCTTTTCAAGGTCAAAGATGACTATGGAAAGTATGGCAACATGGCACAGGAACTTATTACATGGTTGAGGAGCAAAACACAAGTACTCACACTTCTTCGTAACATACAAATGGCCACAATGGGGAAAACACTCGCAATCATTCGAGCAGTTCTAACACGATGGATTTCCCACTATCTTGCATACCGACAGCTCCTGGAAGTCCGACCCACTCTCGAACTACTCATTTCGAAACATGAAACTACGCTGCTTGCATCCAAAAAGAGAGCAACACATGAGAAGGCACAAACAGCTATCACAACCATTCACGATGCAACGTTTTGGCACACAATGGCTCGGTAAGACTTATTGAGTATGATTCAATCAGAAATTCTCAATAATGGTACAGGTGGAAGAATCTACTTGAACCAATTGCACTCATGACAAATGTGCACCAAGCTGCACATGCTCGACCAGAGCATATCGTGATCTCATTTGGCTTTCTTTATTTTCGGTACTCAAAACTCAACGACGAGACTGATGCACCAGCGCAGATGGCTGTGCTTGAGAGTGCTGAACGCCAATGGGCACATTGTGATCAGGAAGTTTTCATCACAGCCGTCATTTCCAACCCCTTCTATGGAGTGACACCATTTAGGAAAATATTCTTGACCACTCGCGCAGGTCTGGCAGCTCTTTTCGGTCGTCTTTGGCTACGATTCTATGAGGAAGATGCACCTGTCGAGCTTTTCACAGATCTAGAACACTATCTCACGTCAACGGGAGATTTCGCGTACATGAACATGTATAAAAATTCTCTATTGGCACGCGCAGAAGCCATGGTAAGGGACACATGACATTTCAATGAAATTTCTGAGATTTTGTCAGGGCAAACCGGTCGATGCACTGGATGTATGGAATGCTTCATCACATCCCAGTTCTAAACCAAGACCACTGCACCAAATTGCCCGCCGTCTGCTATCCATCTGTCCCAATTCAGCCTCTTGCGAGCGGCTTTTCAGTACCTTTGGTGGTATATTGACAAAATGGCGCAATCAATTATCTACGGAAAACCTCACGCATCTCGCTGAACTTAAAATGTATGTGCATGAAGAACACGTTCGTGATGAAGCTGTCAAAAAATGCCTCAAACACAAGTATGTGGATGCCGAAAAAGCATCAGATGGTGAGCAAGCAGCTACAGGTATAGCATCTCGTGAGATCAGCGAATTGGATGATCCAGATCCAACCACAGTGACACCAGTCAATGACTCCTCCGAGTCAGGCCATATAAGCCCACAGTGTGGAATCCATGGTGTCATACACAATCTCATTCAGGCAGTCAATGATGATGAACAGGATTCCGAGTATCTCGCTACTCGAACAAGTCCTCCTGCCTTGCAGTACAGTTGCATACCTATCAAAGATCTCTTGGACTACTTGAATGCGGAGAGTTGGCTTGGCTCATTCTATACCATTGCTATTCGCTGCTTGGATGATGACCTCGAGTTATACCAGCTTCTTGATTTGGATGCAGAGGGTATTGACGATCCAGACTCGCATGCAGAAGATGTCTTAACAGAGTAATAGTAGCTTTTCTTCATACTTAGCCGACGCTTCCAGCCAATCAGCACTGATTATATAATTTTCACCATTGACCTCTGGCACTGCACACGGTCAGTTCATCTGCGTTCATGGGAAAGTTTACCGGCGCACATTCCCTGAATGTTGCAAACGTTCACTGACCGGCAGAACACTGCCCTTCTGTGCTTTGTGAGCGCGTTTTTCCGTCCGGAAAGGATACCAACACCGCCGTCGAAGCAAGCTCTTACCAGAAAACTTGAAGATATTCCAAATTCACAAGTTTCATTTCCCGCATGAACGGCTGTCATTTGGGGACAATTGGTGTGCAACTGAAGAAGGAATGTTGTCTGCGGAGAAAGAGGCCGACTCTCACTATTATTTCTCTGCCCTCGACTGCAGCTCTTGTACTACTACTCCATGACTATCTACTAGCTATACTCGCTATCTCGACATCTATCCAATCTATGCGATGTGAAAGTGTCCAGACACCTCGCGAGCCTCAGGTGGCCGTGCTACCTTACCTTGCCTCAGGTTTCTGAGGTAAAACTCCGCTCGCACCTTGAGGTTCCTCGACCTCACCTTGCGGCAACACTACCCCCAACACGCCCCATATCACCTTTCCGATCCTGCCGACACCATCACACGCCAAGCCATCCGGATGGTGCCTCCCGGGTACGCCGCCAGCCCGCAAACGCGCCTCATTGACCAATGTTTCGCCCAATTTCTCGGCACGCTCATCGAGCAACATGCGCATGATCGGCTCGGTGAACTCGGGGTGTCCTTGGACCGTGAGTACGTGAATCGAGGTCAGCGGGATGCTCGGCGTGTCCGAATTAAGATCCGCTGGCACCGACGCGGGGTCAAATAGCACCATGCCCTGGTTGGGTGTGACGTCGGTTGAACCGAGGAGGTGTGCGTTGGGTGGGACTGTCGGGACGTGGTCCCTGTGGATCTGTTGCATGTCCTGTGCACGATATCGATCAGCATCGAAGTGTTGTGTATGTCGACGGGGACGCACGAGTTGGTCGGAGCCAAATATGGCTTTACCGAGAGGGGTGAGCCGGACGGTCGTCACGGAAACTTCCCAAAGGCCGTTGTTCAGCACGCAAGATCCGCCGAGTGCCTTTGCGATGATTTGGTGGCCAAAGCAGATGCCTAGGTGAAGAGGGGATGCGATGGGATGGGGATGGGACGAAAAAATGGGCGAGGTGGTTCAATTACCGAATAGTTTCAAGGACGGCTTCTCCGTGATGATGCGCGCGACGTATGCGACCAGCTTGTTGATCCACTCCTTGTCTTCGTAGGAAGACGCACCTGCGACAAGGAATCAGGGTGACGCACATGGTGTGGACGGAGACGCACGAGAGCCGCTGATAAACAGACCGTCGTAGTGGTCGCTGTCGGGGGGATATTCCATCTCATTGACGACGTCGTAGGCATCGAGGGTAAAGGTGACGTCTGTCGCGGGTCAGCGGAAGCAACAGTGAGCAAAAATTGCGCACCGGATGAGATCCGAGCGAGCGACTCAGACAAGAGGTGGTTGAGTAAGCGCCCATAGTTGCCGTAGAGGGCATTGACGGGTGGAATAGTATCGTCGCAGATGAGCAGAGCAAGTTTGACCATGGTGGTTGAAGATAAAAACAGTGAGCAAGTCACTTCAAGAAGTTGTCACACGTCCACCATGACCCGGAGCGAAGTCGTGAGCGTCCTCGTCGCGTTCACCCGGGTCACCCGCGTTCACCCGCCTCGACAATGGTTGAGCCAATTTGGGTTACATAATCGGAAGCATTCGCGTCGATCGACGTTCCCAAATGGGGAGCAACTTTCAGTGGAATCCGACCACAGCTTTGGAGGGTGTAGGATATCCTCGAAATCTCATTTTCCGATCTTTCTAGCATTATTTTCCGGATGTCGCACACTACAGACAGCTCCCGGGAGAAATATCTTCTGTCGTATCATCTTTACCCTCAATTCGAGCCGCGCTACTGCCGCCTTTCTCAGAGTCAGCCAATTAGGCTGCTTGTACGAGATTCATCTCTGCAAGGGACTCTGGTGTTGGTATGACCACACATACCGTACCATAACACATGCCATGAAAAGCAGATACGTTCGATTTCAAGTGACAATTGGTAATATTGAAACAGATCTCATCCATCCGCAAGCACGCCCTCCGCCGCCCACAAGAACCTGAACCGACGAAAAGAAAATCCGGGAAAACATAACTTGAACTGAATGCAAGGGTCAGACGTGCATCACCTGATTCTATCCGAAGGGAGACTTACATGGTGTAAATATGATCAGGTGGACAAACCGATCACCGTCACGGTGTGACTACCATCCTGGAGTAGAGCCAGATCAGCCGCAGGTATCACGGAGCTCCACGCCCCGTCTTCGGACACTGTTGCTATACCACTGTCACTTTCACCAGCGAGTCAGTTGGTAATATCAAAACCCGTACCCTCGTATGTCTTGCCGTTAAGTGTTACCAGGACAGGAGCAGCAGCAGCAAAACCAAAGTAGAATGCAATGCAGACGAGCGCGAATGGGATACGCATGCTCAAAATAAGGATTCCACTGAAAGAATCAGAAAGAACTTCAAAGAAGGAGTCCGTCGGCCTTTTTATAAACCCAGATCCAAGCGGCGTCCCTTTTTTAAAATTCTAACGGCATGCGGGCGGCACGTAACTTATAAGCGTAACTGGCATCGATAATTACATGTTCTAAATTTTGGTTGGGTAGAATGACAGCGTTAGAAAGATTTTGTGTGACATTGGTAAACATTTGGATTGTAAGGAGCAGGCAGACACGTAGTGCTTCGACGGCGACTAGCGACCATTGGACAACGCATTCCCGTGCTGCCCTTTCTCATTGTTGTATTCAAAACAGGACATGCGACGTCGTGAAGGGGTTGGACGGAGATCATCGTATTTTACATTGTTACATTGGTAAATGCTTGGCGACAAGGGTGTCGATCACCTTATAGACACACAATTCGCACTTTGTACATACTGGCATACAGCCGTTGTGGATGGTCAACTCCGCATGGTCGTCCGACGGAGATTGGTTTAGGCCACCCCCAACATGCCCCATATCACCCTTCCTACCTTGTCGACACCATCCGTCGAGTCGTTCAGCCGCCTAAGCGCATCGTCAACCAATTCGTCACCCAATAGATGGCGTTCCGCCTCTATCAACGCGCGCATGATCGGTACGTCGAGTTCGGGGTGCCCTTGGAGGGTAAAGATACGAATGGACGCCAGCGGGACACTCAGCGCGTCCGATTCGAGATCCTCTGGCGAAAGCCCCGACTCGGGTTCGAATATCACCATGCCCTGGTTGTGCGCGTCTGGAGTCGACCCGAGGACATGGGCGTGGGGCGGGGTCTCCGAGACTTGGTCAACGTGGAACATTTGGAGATGCTACCCACGACATTGATGAGAATCGTCCGTTCCGCAAAAAGTGAAGTGTGAGACGCACGAGTTTGTGGTGGCGGAAAATGGCCCTGCCCATGCAAGCGAGATTGATGGGCGTCACGGAGACCTCCCAGGGCCCTCTCTCGATCCAGGACCCGAGGACCTTTGCAATGATTTGGTGGCCAAAGCATATGCCTGGATGGGAGTGAGTATGACAAGGGCGAGGAAGTAAATGATTTACCTAATATTTTCAAGGACGGTTTCTCGTGGATGATACCCTTGAGGTATTTGTGCAGCTTGTTGATCCACGGGATGTCATCGTAGGCAGTCGCACCTGCGACAAGGCATGAGGGCGACGATAAATCAAATGAGTGGGCAGAGAGACGCACGAGAGCCGCTGACCAAGAGAGCGTCGTAGTTGGTGATATCGGAGGGATACTTCATCTCCTCGAAGACATCGTAGACGTCGAGTTCGTAAGTAACCTCTGTGCGCATCCAGAGTCAGAAGCACAGCGATCTGGTAGCAGAAAGTGCCCACCCGAGCTGATCCGTTCGAGCGACGTGGTCAAGTATTGGCGGAATAGCTTCTCGTAGGTACCGTAGACAGAATAAACGGGTGGTGGGAAATCGTCGCAGAGTAACAAGGCGAGTTTGATCTTCGACATGGTGGATAAAAGATAGTATCACGCAGCGGTGAGACTCGGACTAGAGTAAGCAGAAGGTAATCTGTGGTCAGCGTATATGTATGAGTCGGTCGGTATGAGATCTCACCTGAGCCGAAGAACGAGTGAGAGAAGCGCAAGCCGAACTAATGGTACGAGTAGTGATTGGTGAGGCGGAGAATGAAAGAAAAATGAAGATGAAGCATGTGCATTCTTGTTAGTGGATGTGCAGGCATAGATATCGTAAGTACCTACGCATGTGCGCACCGATGTGCATCTAAGCGATCCAACAAGGTGTCTTACTTACAGCATGACTTACTGAATGGATGCTTCCAAATGGAGACACTACCGTAGTATGGAATTCTCTTTCACAACGGATCATGAGGTTTCTACTTTCCTTTTCAGGCTGAGACAAGGAGGCATTTCTCGCTGAATACGCCGTTAGAACGCGTCAAAGGCATAGTGAGGGGGTAACCACCTAATGAACATTAACTTGTACTGACACACGATCGTTGTGGATGATACCAATATCGGAGATATCCCGAGGTTTGTGACTTGGGTACGCCGTCGGGAATGGCTCAGACCACCCCCAACACGCCCCATATCACCTTTCCGATCCTGCCGACACCATCACATGCCAAGCCATCCGGATGATGCCTTCCGGGTACACCCCCAGCCCGTAAACGCCCATCATTGACCAATGTTTCACCCAATATCCCGACGCGCGCATCGAGCACTATGCGCATGATCGGCTCAGTGAACTCGGGGTGTCCTTGGACCGTGAGCACGTGGATTGACGTCAACGGGACGCTCTGCGTGTCCGAGTCGAGATTGGCTGGCACCGACGCGGGGTCGAATAGCACCATGCCTTGGTTGGGTGTGACGTCAGTCGAGCCGAGGAGATGTGCGTTGGGTGGGACCGTCGGGACGTGGTCCCTGTGCATCTGTTGGATATCCTGTCACGATATACATCAGCATCGATGGGTTGTCTATGTCGACGCGGACGCACAAGTTGGTCAGAGCCAAATATGGCTTTACCGAGAGGGGTGAGCTGAACGGTCGTCACAGAAACTTCCCAGAGACCATTGTTCTGTACGCAAGATCCTCCGAGTGCCCCTGCGATGATTTGGTGGCCAAAGCAGATGCCTAGGTGAAGAGGGGATGGGGATGGGAATTCGACGACAAGGGCGAGGCGAGGTGGTTCATTTACCGAATAGTTTCAAGGACGGCTTCTCGGCGATGATGCGCGCGACGTATGCGATCAGCTTGTTGATCCATTCCTTGTCTTCGTAGGCAGACGCACGAGAGCCGCTGATCAACAGACCGTCGTACTGTATATCGTCGGGGGGATATGCCATCTCGTTGACGACGTCGTAGGCATCGAGGGAGAAAGTGACCTCTGTCGCGGGTCAGCGGAAGCAGCAGCGAGTAAAAATTGCGCACTGGATGAGATCCGAGCGAGCGAGTCAGACAAGAGGCTGTTGAATATGCGTCCATAGTCGCCATAGAGGGCTTTGACGGGTGGAATGGTATCGTCACATATGAGTAGTGCAAGTTTGATCATGATGGTTGTAAAATAAAAAAAGTGAAGTTGTCACACGTCCACCATGAGCGAAGTCGTGAACGTCCTCGTCGCGTTCGCCGTGATCGTCTTCATCTTCAGATGGGCCACGTCTGGTCAGCCAAGTCCTCCCTCCTCCTTCCCGTCGCTCACCCGAGTCATCCGCAGGTTCACCCGCCTCGTCCGACCCACGCTCAACCACAGCCGCACTCGGCTTCAGACCCAAGCACGTCACCCAAGACATGGTACACCCCTCCCAGCTGCATCCCCGCTCGACCCACCCACTCACCGTCCCACCCAGGTCGACCAAATCCACACCATGTTCCCCGACATCCCGACGTACGTCTCACCCACTTTCACCCAAAGACTCTGCCCTCACCCCTCACCCCAGTGACAACATCCGCTTCGACCTCTTGCGCACTGGCAGCGTCGAGCTCACTTCGAACAAGATTCTCGAGCGCGGGTTCCTCGAGCCGGTATGTCCCTACCTCTCTCTTTTTTTTCATTTGGACGCGGTCTCATCGCCGAGCAGCCCCCACCGGCCTACTTTACCCTCTACCCCCGTCCCGACGGTCCAACCAACAACGGCCAACGCAGACCGACCACCACACGCCAAAACACGACCACCGATTCCTCCGCGACGACCTCCGCACGTCACCCCTCCCTCATAGAGCGCTACCATCTCACACAACAGGTCACCGAGGAGCCCAGCCAACCCGACGCACACGCAGACGCGGGCGGGAAAGCCAAGTGGGAAGACACGCCCGAGAAACGCGAGGCCAGTCTCAAAGAGCGCAAGGCTCAGATGGTCTTGGCTGCTAGGCAGTAAGTCGTCCCCGTTCTCGTCTGACTTGCTCTTCACATCCTTGTTCGACTAGGCGTTTGCTGGCACAGCAACAAAAAGATGCTTCAGGGAGTGGTTCGGGTCCCTCGTAACATCAATGCGCGTGTCGGCACTCTCCTTATACCGCGCGACTGTTCCCTTCATCGTGGCCAGCAATGAGATTGATTATAAACTACAGCAAGTGTCTTAAAATCTTCATTCCGAAACTATACTACTATAAAAATTCCAAAGAAAAAAAGAGTCCCTCAGTGAGAATGTCCCTAATAATTGACTGTCTGAAAAAATATAGCGTGAATGCAAAGTGGACGAGGGACCGCCGAACGAATGTTAAACTACAGTGAGGATATAAATAACCGTTCTGTTGCAGTGGAAAAAAAGCAGAGAAAGATGTCGTGGGGTCAACCAGGCTTCTCCACTGGATCCTTGAGTGGATTCATCATTTCCCCCATCCCTTGCATGGGCGGCCGTCGCTTCCCAACGCTGCTCAGTCCCCGAATACTCTCCGGCCGCTTCAAAATGGCGTCCGCAAGCACATTGTTTCTGAAAATATCTTCCTCCTCATCCTCCCAAGGATCTTCGTCCCCCGAACCATCCTCCATACCGTCCCAATCACCCATGGACGACTCGTCCGAAGGGCTCTGTGCATTTTCAGCCCGTCGTTGTCGACCCCTCGGCGACGATCCAGATGCCGACGAATCAGGCGTCCGTCGTCCACCCTGTCTTGTATCCCGATTTGGAACACATAATCCCGGGCCGGACCACAACAAGGGTGACATGCCGAAACCCGTTCCTGCATATACACCCCCAGATGGGGCTGCAAACCCTGGAGAGTGGGAAGTTAGCATTGGCGCAGATGCAAGCAGTGCCTGGACATGTGCTGGTGCACTGGCGGAGTTCTGAGTCTGAAAGGCAGGTGGAAGCGGAAAGGAAACGAGGGGATGGTGTTGCAATCGGGGGGACGAGTGCGCATGCGGTGACGTTGGGGAAGAATAGCTAGACGAGACCTGCTGCGCCTGAAACGATGCGACGGCCGCGTACGCGTGAAGCTGCTGCATGAGGTGATGTATTTGCGCTTGAAGCTACGACGCCTGTCAGTTCGAGAGAGCGCACAAAAGGGGCAGGATTTACCTCTGCCTCCCTCCTTCTCCAGACACCTGCATCCTCGTTCCATCCCCAGCGAAGTTCGTCACGTTGCTTGCTTGCTTGCTCTGCCTCTGCGCGTAATTGCTGCTCCCGTAAACGCGCTGCTTCGAGAGCACTACGCATGGACGCGAGCTGCATTACTGTACATTGATCCAAAGGCTGTGTGTTACGTTCCCTCTGTACAGGGTTCTCGGACATTGATAGCGATCGTGGTGGAGGTGTTGACCCCCGGGAATTAGTTGGTGTTGACGGTCCAGCACCATCGGCAGAGTGGCTACAAGAACGATCACGATAGGGTGCGAGATATTGATGAAAAAAACACCCACGTGGACGGACAGCGCACAATTGACTGAACAGAATTAAAGGGACTTGCCACGCTGTCAGGCAACGGGGATGGTGTGGATAATAATAGACCCGATTTGACGCTGGGATCCAATCTCGACAGGCGTAATTTTGTCCTGGCACGGACAAGTTTAGCACAGCTCCCACTCGTGTACGCTGCCTGGGCATCACGTGGTTGAGGCGTGAGGACGTCTGGAGGGACGGGCGGAGATGAAGGCGCATCCATCGAGGGGGAAATGACGTCCGCTTCCGTGTCCGTTGCGGTCATTGAATCCGGGGGTAAGGAGAGTGTGCGGATGTCGTCCGTCTGAGAGTCTGTGTCCAAAGAATCGCGGTCGGAGATGTCCGCGGCGGATGTGGAAGACGTGTTGCCGTTCGGGGTCGTGCTCCTGGCACAGACATCGTGCGGCTCCATGCCCATGTCCAACCGGTCGCTAACAGGCTCGGGAGACTGCGAGCGAGAGGTAGAGGACGCGGAATCGTTCTGGGGCGTGCTCGAGTTTGAAAGGGTGTCGGCAGAGGGCGGTGAGCGGTCGCAGTCGGTGGCCTTGATGGCATTGAGCAAGGCGTTGGACTTTTTCCCGCCTTTTAGGAGATCGCGGAACGGGTCCTTGCCTCTGCGACGCCGTTCCTTGGAACGCGTGCTCTTGCGGTCCTGCTGTTCGTCGGCGGGGGCGGCGAGGGCGAGGGACTGCTGCTGTGGCACGGCGCGGGCGACGGCGACGTGGAGTGTCGCGAAGGCGGCAGAGAGGACGGAGCGGGAGTCGTCGGGGACGGTGCGGGCGTTGAGCCAGAGATAGGAAGTGAGTGCGATGGCGAGGGAAGTGGCGACGACGACGAGTACGACGGGGTCGTCGGTGAGCCAGCGACGGACGTCGTCGTCGGTCATTCGAGTTGGCAATCCAGTCCAAAGGTTGTTTTCAATCTCCGATTACGACACTACACGAATGGCGCTGTCGATCGACTACTCAACGACGCTGTGTATAAAATACCCAAGCAAACACCATTCTTTCTCACCCTCATGACCAGCATCGTCCCCACTCTTACCCCTGAGCTCTTTGACAGTCTCAGGCAGCGCGTCGAGCATACCCTTCTTCATCTCATAAACAAGAACAGACACACGCGTTATGTGCGCGAGTCGCCCGTATTCTGTGACTTCCGCACCGCGCTGGACGCCAACGACGAGTCGCTCCTCGAGACCTTCCGCGCGACGATCCCTTTGACAGGCTACGACTCTTACGAACCTTTTATCAACAAGCTGGTCGTCCAAAAATCGAACGAAAACGACGTCAAGGACATGTTCTCCCCCGGGCTACCCAACTTTATCGCCGGTTCAAGCGCGACCTCGGGCAAAAAGCCCAAGCTCTTCGCCAAGTATCGCCATACAGCGAGATCGTCAACCCAAGACGTAGACGAGCAAGCAAATCCCGTCTCTGCTGAAGGTGGCAAGAATTGCATCGTCTATTCTCTCACCTATAGAGAGGTCATCGAGGTCATCGGCGAGGACAAAACCACCGTCAGCCGGTTTCCTATTACGTCCATGTCATCCGGCGTCATTCGTATGCAACATGGCGTGGACGTTGACAAAGATCCCTTCTTCATCACCCTCACCGGTACATGCCATGCCCACGTCACACGCCTGTCCCTGATCCATTTGTCCTAGCTCCCCGTGCTACTTCCCCAGTAGCCGTCAGCTTCATTGTAAACTACCGCTCCTTCCTTTTGATGCATATCCTCTTCGCCCTCGCGGACCCACAGCTGGAGACCGTCAACACCCTCTTCGGATACGTATTTGTAGACATGATACGCCACATGGAGGAAGAATGGGATGCACTCGTCCACGCTATCGAGACCGGTGCACTACCAGACTGGGAAGGAACTAGCCATGTCCGTCAGTACCTCGAGGTAACGCTACACTGGTTCATATTCGACACCTATTTACATGTTGACCTACCAGCCAAAATTCTCCGCCAGACCAGAGCGAGCTGCTCACCTCCGTGCCGTCGGAAAAGCAACAGAGCAACCTGGGTGGCTCAAAAAGTTGTGGCCCGGCCTTGACGTAGTCATTGGTATTGCGAGCGGTGTATTTTCCGTCATTATTCCAAAGGTACGACGATTTGCAGCTCGCTCCGTCCAACACTCAACCCTTGTTGTAGATGCAGCACTACCTCGGCCCCGACGTCCATATGCGGAGCCTGGGGTTCACCGCAAGCGAAGCTTACATCGGGACTGCGTGCAGTGCCACCGATCTGAGTCTCTTCAAAACGACTAGCGATGATATTATCGAGTTCCTTGACATGTCAGGTCTAGAAACCGCATCCAGTCTGGTCTTTGCCGTACGCATATTTCCTACCGAACGCATGTCATGACGCTTACACTCCCATACAGCACGAGGTTAAACTTGGCCATCGATATGAAGTCGTAGTCACGACTCGCGACGGCTTGTGGCGATACCGCCTCGGCGACGTCATTGAAATCGCTGGCTTTGATTCCACCGACGGTAGCCCGATTCTTCGCTACATCGAGCGTCGCGGGTACGTGTTCTCATCCCAACTCCGTCACGTCTGTCGGCTCAGACGGCGATTAGCACCTCTGTCCGCGTCCAAGGCGTGTTGGTCGGTGAAGAGGAGCTCACAAGCGCGATCTTCTCGGCACAAGATGTGCTCGGATCCATCACGGAAATGACCGTCATCGTGGACGACCGCAAGGTGCCATCTTCGCTGGCGTATCTCGTCGAGATTGATGGCGAACTCTGTAGGCTGCTTCTTTTTTTCCCCCGGATGACCGGCATTCATTGTTTTCTTTCTTTCTGGAAAACTGATGGGAACAGCCCCCTCGGCTGATCAAGCTCCGGCGCGCATCGAAGCAGCCCTGGGTGGCTCAAACGACATCCTTATGAAAGCGTTCGCCAAGGGAAAGCTCGCGCCGCCGACCGTCCACGTTCTGAAAACAGGCACGTTCAGAGAATACAGAGCGTTGAAGATCAAGGCTGCCATCACGGGTACCGGTCAGATCAAAGTGCCTGTCGTGCTCTGGGATCAAGAGGTACAAGAATGGATGTTGCAACGCGTCGAAAAAGTGATTGCGCGTCATGACGAGTGACCCGTCGTTCCTAATTCACACATCCAATAATAAGTCTGTGCACTTGATCTCCGCTTCAAGGGAAGGTGCCAGTGATCTCATACTTGGCCTTATTTATAGACAACGGTTCCGTAACCTGCAATGCGATGATTCACAGTCAAGACGAAAGCAATGCAGTGGTTTACACACCACACTGGAAAGCAGACTGATGCCAAGAGTACGGTTGACTGATGGAGCTAAGGAAAAGTGCGATCACCATGTCATTGCGTAAAATGCATAAGCTGATCGAGTACATTCCGAACCTATCGTGGGCGAATCTACACATCGGCCCGAACGCGAACCGTTCCTGCCGTTGGAATTTGGTAGGGACTTCTTTCAGCTTGTTTCCCCCGTCCCGGACCCGTTTGAATTTGACGCCGTATCAACCGTTAATCCTTGAGACTCTGGCGGTCTCGCACGATCCAAGTCGAGGACATTCACAACGCACGCATCGTCCATGGGTCGGAAGCACAACCTCCCTCTCATACCGTCAAACTGCGTAAATCGCTCGACATCCACATCCAGCGATCCCAGCCAGAGCGGGCATGGATCACCAACCACCGCCACGCACCGCTCGCCCGCCGCGTCGATGCTAAATCGACGCACGCAAAGTTCCTTACGAGAATGGTTGACGACGTATAGGCCTCGAGCGAGACCGTCCGTAGATGTTTGAATTTGACGCGCGAGTTCCAAGCCCAAGTCGTGGATATCGTCAAAAGTGGCAAACGCATGTGTGTCGATCGACATGGGCAGAATATTCTTGGTGCCAGAGTTCGCCGGCAAGGCGACGTCCATGCATACAAACTGCAGAGTGGAGGGGAGTGGCGAAGATAAATAGAGGAGCCTCAGGTGGGTTGACCCGGTAACGGGATCGTCGACTGGATTTCGAAGGAGGGACCACAGCGTGAGTCCTTTGGGAATGATTGTCTCATGTGAGAGACAAAGTTCATGCGTCTCCTTGCCGTCTGGAATGACGTACACCCGTGTGAGGTGCCCCTCGAGCTCAGAGGATGTAGAATGAGACACGATAATGTGAGTCGTTGTAAGTATGATTCCAATGCGATCCTGCCAAGAAAGAAACGGCTGTTTCGAGTAAGTGTACTCTCTATTAAGGGGTGTAGTCCCAGCGTACCGGTTCGGATCCGGGCGTCGGCAGCTCGTAGAAAACGTAACTTCGTGTGTCGAATATCAGAGTCGGAAGGTCTGCTGGGTCCATCCAGTCGAGTTGGGCAGAAATGAATACGAACGGCGTATTACCACTCTCGACTCGAAGAGAGAACATTTCGATCGTATGAGCTTGAATTCCAGGGACATTAAAAGTGTCGGGACCATATAAACGCCCCGAATCATCATCAGCTTGGAACTGGAGCAGCTTCCTACGGGTAAACCTGTAAGTTATAAGCATGCTTTGAAAGGTGTAGTACGTGCATTTCGAACGAGTCCGAAGGCTGGTTCTTGTAGAATACCACGCTGAAGAATACCACGCAGAGCAAGTGTCCTCGGGTCGGTGACGTGCAACATGTGGCCGACCATGGTATCCAGCCGCCGTGCAACTGGCATAATGTCTGTTCAGAACCCGTATCGACGTCGTGCGCCACGAGTTGATTCATTTTTGTGAAGTCGATTAACCATCTCCCACAGACCAACTTCGAGCTGCGGTCTCGGGGTTTAAATCTCAGCGAATGCGTGGAGAAGACGTTTATAGGTTTTGATGTCCAACACTGTTCTAATTGTGCCGAACGGACAAGGGTACGTCGGAGGAAGTTGGTCGACTGCCAAGAAAATGGTCCAGCAGGTCGAGGCAAGTGGGCGTTGGCATACACGGTCCTCCAAAACGTTCGATCGTTGATGATAGCGTGGAACTGCCTAGAAACCTAGGGACGTGTTTAGTTAGAAGGTACAAACTATGACGGAAAGAGGAACTGTACTCTTTGTAAATGGATGAGTTCGTGAGGGCTTAGCAAGAGTAGAATGTGGTGGATGATCTCCACTGGGAGGGTTGGAGCGCCGGAGACGACTTCATTGGTGACAGAATCCATAGCTGTAGGTCCGGAGTCTAGGAGACCACTGGAAGTAAATGTGTCCCAATGAGGTGTCTGCCTACAGAAAAACTGGATGGGAAATCCAATTGAAAGTCCGATAATCCTGAAGTTCCGCTTGTGGATTTTGGTTTGACAAACTGCTATAGTAGCCGCTGGCGGGAACAAGTATTACAAAGGCCAGGAAACCGAATACCACTGCAAGTCAGCACTCATGACACAAAATGGATGGGATATGCAAGCTTAACCTCGATAATATCATACACGACCATCTGCGATTGTGACTGTCACCGCCATGTATGCGGCTTGTGGCTTTCCCATGGCTCACTGCTTGTACATCACGGCGTGTCCGCCTGCACGTTTTCAGACATTATTGGGCAGATTGTCGACCTTATTCCAAGTGCAGGGTCACCACGATGCCCCTCTCGTCCTCTCCCCAATCCCCAGTGTAGCACACTTTCCCCCTCGAACTGTCGAGCAACTTGATCCGACGTCGATTGTTTTCAGCAGCAGGCCAGAGCGGGAAAAGATCACTAACGATCCCCACGCACCGCTCGCCCGTCATGTCGATGTTAAATTTGCCAATGCAGGTTTCATCGTGATTAGAGACCACGATACACAACCCTCGAGCGAGCCCGACAGGAGACACTTGAAAATGTTTACCGTAAATGCCGTACCCGGCGTTGACCACGGAAAACACGACATGCATGTCGATCAACATGGGCAGAACGTTCTCGATGGAGTGTGCTGGCAACGTGAGGTCGGCGCACAAGACTTGTAGATCCCCGAAAGGGGATCGTAAGGAGTGCAGGAGCCTCATGCGGGTTGAACCAGTGATGGGATCGATGACTGAATTTTGGAGGAGGGACCACGACGTGGCTTTGTTGTCAGTTATTGTCTCGTGTGAGAGGCGAAGCTCATGCGTCTCGTTGGCATCAGGCATGACGTATGCCTGCATGAGTTGCCTGTCGCGGTCAGAGTTGGTATACCGAGATATGATGATGTGGGTCGTCGTAAATACTATCTCCTCATAACGGTGACGGAAGAACCGATGAAGTATTGGATCTGTTCCATGTTCCTGTTCCTGTTTCGGGCATCACGTCTTTTCTATTTCAGGATGTAATCCCAGCGTACCGGTTCAAATGTGGGCTCCAGAAACTTGTAGAAAATCCGACTTCGTGTGTCGAATATCAAGGAGCGATCGAGTAATTGCGGCGGAGGGTCGAAAGAAACGAATACGAGCGGTGTATCATCACTCTCGATTTCAAGAGGTGCATTGCCGTCCGAAAAAATTATTGGGACATCAATGGTGATGGGGCCGGATAAGTGTCCCGAATCATCATCGGCCTGAAACTCAAGCAGCATCCTACGGGTGAATCTCATAAGTTATGCAATGTGCTTTGAAAAATCAAGTACGTACACTTTATTACCCGAACGGTCGTTCTCATCGTAGAGTCCCACGTAAAGTAGGTGTCCTCGGGTCGGCGTCGTGCAACATGTGACCGACCACGGTGTCCAATGGTCGAGCCATTCGTATAGCGTCTGTTCATAACCGGTATCGACGTCGTGTGACACGAGTCTCTTTCTTCTGCGGATTAATAGCCATCTGCCACCGGCCCAGTTGCAGTCACTGTTGCGTCTTATTGTCACTGAACGCGTGGAAGCGACATTTATAGGTTGTGATGTCCAACGCTGTGCTAATCGTGACGAACGGGCGAGGGTACGTTGGAGGAACTTGGTGGACTGCCAAGAGAATGGTCCAGGGGGTCGAGGCAAGTGGGTGTCTGCATACACAGTCCTCCAAAATATTTGATCGTTGATGATAGCGTGGAACTGCTTAGAAACCTACGGACGTATGAAGTCAGAAGGTACAAGTTGTGATGGAAAGAGGAACGGTACTCTTTGTAAAAGGACGAGTTCGTGAGGCTTCAGCAGGAGTAGAATGCGGTATATAATTTCCACAGGGAAGACTGCAGCACCGTAGGAATTCACTCCGACTGCATTGGTGAGGCAATCCATATATCCAGGTGACTTTGAAGGGGAAACCAGAGCCAAACCAGAGCGATAGGAGTGCAAAATTGTCGGGCCACAACTCGAAGACGCCAGGCCAAACATCCATCATTCCAGGCAGGCACTGTAGGAACTGAACCGCGATGTCGGATTCTTGTGTATTACCGGACTACATCAACGTAAACGTAAAAAAAGCAACCAAGCCGTCGACAGTGCTTTAAATCCCACCAATCTGACGATCGCGACCCTCGGGCAATCTTTGGAGCTGACTCTTGCTCCGGGTCCTTGGGCGGCGCTTCGCGTACCATTCCCAAGCAAGACGAACGATCTCACCATCGGCGTCGTACGGTGTCGGAATCTCGCTGTATCCAGGTCGAGCGGTGGGGTGGCGAACATAGACACCAGAGCATGTTTGGAACGAGACTTCAGCATATGCAGGAAGGAAAATGAACGGAGAAGCATATGGGGGAAGGTGAAATGGCGTGAGACCGTCAGATGTTTTGGGTAGCGTTGCTTGCGCTTTGGCGGGAGGGGCGTCATCACTTTCGTCGTTTTCCGATGCCTTGGGTGGTTTTGGTTCTTGTAAAAACCTAATTTCCGCAGGGTCCACGGAAACCATGTCGCCCGGAGCCAAGCGGGTGTTGGCATCCGTATGCTACTCGGAGAATATGTCAGTATGGTAAACGGATCTATGGGCGTGACGCGTACCTTCTTGCCATTGAGCAAGACATAACCATGAATCACTAATCTCCGTGCTTCGTACACGCTGGACGCGAAGCAACACCTGAAGATGAACACGTCTATCCGTCGCTCAATTTCAGCCATCATTAAGCTTCCAACCGGCGCGAGGCCTTTTTCGTCTTCCTCTTTTTTCCTGCGCTCCGCTCGCTCGAGTTGCTCTGTTCGGCCGGCGAACTCATCCAACACCAGGCTAGTGTTATTTTTCGTCTGTAGGCGGGGGCGCACGTCCGGGAGCGTAGCAGGGAGATACCATCGCTTGAACGTTTTCTCGGGAATAAAGTCGCCATGGTAAGCACGTATGAGCGCCTTCGCTGCCCAACGTTGCTGAAAAAGTGTTCGATTGGTTCGGCTGAAAGCTACATGCTTCTGTGCTACGAAAGCGCGAGCCCAAACGCTGTAAAGGTTGTCTAGTGACCAGCTCTGGTTCACGATTCAATGTTTTTGTTGCAGAGTAAAATTGGAACAGGGCGTACCATGCGAGGCAAGCACCTCTTGATGTTGAAGACATTCTTGTCTCTCATGGTGGACCGTCGTTGAAGCGCAGTCGCGTTGTCGGTGAGGTTGTGGAAATCCGCGTTGAAACTTGTGAAAGCCAGTTGCCAAAAATTCACACGCGTAGGTCCTAAGGAGAATTACAGGCTTACGGTACATAATTATATAACCAGACGGGGTGTACACTACGCTAAGACATGGATTTAATACTACTTAACCTGACCACCAGCGGGAGGAGCGAGACATTCTCGCTCGACGCATAGTACTGCACGCAATCCAAATGAAACTGTAACACCCGGTTAAGCAATACCAACCGCCGGGAAGGTAGATCACACTTACCTTGAACCTGAGAAGAGACGAGTAAGATGGGTATCAATCAGTGTGAGTATCGGCGACATACCAGTGGTTAAAGTTCGACTCAAATTTCTTCAAGAAATCCCAACGTTTGCCCATTGCTTGGTCCCCGTCACCTGACTCGGCAGCCGAGAGTGCCTGTGACGCCGACTTCGTGAATGACGATGAATAAAGCGCAAACGTCGAGCATGTTACGATCATGCGTGAATATGCCTGCCGAATAACCCGCCTGTCAGCATGAACATCACACGAGATAACTTCTACATACCCTGAGCAGTTTCGCGCTCGTCAACATGCATTCCTTCAAACAAGTATCCAAAAAATCGACGTGATCCCTCAGTAACTGGTCTACCGTCGTCACCTTTGCCAGTTTTGCCTCTAGTGAGCGCCAATTGGGCTCCAAGACCTCGAATGTTACAAACGCCAATATCTGTTGAACAAACGCCAACATTCGCGCACGAAGCAGTAAAACGCGGAGCCTCCATTGCTCGAACTCGGGATGGTTGGGAACGGATTTGCGCCATGTTGTTGTTTTTTGTTCAATCCACATTGAAGTAAGCGATTGCTCGACGTTTTTGAGGTGCAAAAGGAAACGGAAGAGCAGTTGATAACGTAGGATGGTCTTGCGTGAGATAACAAGGGAAAGGGGGAATTTCACGGTATAATCGAGTGCGAGAGCTTCAATGGCTGTAAGGTGTGAGATTACGAGTCGCGTGTGTGTTTGGAAGTCTTACCTAGCATTGGCTTTTTCTCGTCCTTGTCTTTTTCTCGGTCCTTTTTAGCGTCTTCTTGCCCTGCACTGTCGGGCACACCTTCCCCCTCATCACCTCCAATAACTCCGCTCACACTGATAACTTTCAACAACCATTCATACAGCCCCGTGCCGGCGATACTGACTTTCACGTCCTCTCGGAAAAGTGCGTCTTCACCCGTGAGCGCAAGGTCAAGTAGACTTTGCAATTTTACGATACTGGCTGATTTCGCGGGCTTTTTGAGCTCAGTGTGGGCGAGGTCGAGTAGGTGTGTAAGGAACGAGGATTGCGACAAGAAAAAGTATCGTTTTAGGGAGCGCAAACGAGGAATCAGTTGTTGATCCCGTAGCAAAAGTTGTAGTAGGGTATGGTTGGCGTGCGTGTAGGCATCCTCAACGAACTTGTACAGCCTGAGGAATAATCGATCATGAGGGCAGATGCATGGTATGAAAGCTTACTTTTGGTCATCCATGGTGAGTTGTTGTTCGTTCGCTTGATATTGGCTTGCCTGCAGTTCTATACCGCATTCACGAATGACATTCAGGTATTTACCGGCGAGAAGGACCTTGTATTTCCACCCTTCCAGTGATGGAGGGATACATGCACCGCCTGGAAGTCTACCACCCGCAGTCCTTGGTGGTGGGACACCGGCATGCTGACGTTTCGAAGACGATGTCGAACCGTCACGTAGCTGTACAGGGTAATCAGGCATGAAGAATAGCAAGCACATCGACTGACTCACCGTGTACCGTCTTTCCCAATACTCGTCCGTGTAATCCACTTCCAAAATACCCTTACTAATAAATTTGCTCTCCTTGACACAAAACTCCTCGTACGGATCGTGCAATCTTCCCGTCGTTATCCACTCACGAAGCATTTGTGCATACGGAATCCCAGCCGCGCTCAACAATGTACCGTACACTTTGCACGCAGTTGGGTCTCCGGACATGCCTTGCATCCGTTCGTAGATAACGGTGAGCACCTCCCCACCCTTAACAGGCACAGCTGCACCCGTGGCGGATTTGGTGATCTCAGAAAGTACAGCTTTCAGCTTCGCACCACCTAGACCGAGAGCTTCGTCTCGCGCGTCCTGCTCTTCATCTGCTGAGGAAGAAGAAAGGGAAGAACCTTCGTCGTCGTCGGTGTTAGCGAGTTCAAGGACCAGTTGGTAGATTAAGGAAAGTGTGTGGACCGTCGGATGGATATAGAACCAAAGCTTTTGTAGAGTGAACTGCGGGGATGTATTGAACGCGTGTTCCAACTGGGATAGAAGGGTCTGGTACTCCTACATAGCAAAGCAGCCATTAGCATGGCTCTTCCTCGCAGACTTAACACGAACCTTTAGCATATCCCGGATAGCAGCACAGAGCGCATGATTGACGAGACCGAAGTCCAGATGACTCCGACTTTCAACAAATGCAGATATAGCCGTATAGTAAATACCAAGAGGGAGGACGCGTTCCGTCAGATCTCGAAGGGACGGATCTAAGGAAAGCACGTTGGCCATCTGGTACGATGCGGAGACACCCCTGTACCTCGACAGGAACTTACCCAGCGGCGACGATACGACAAAGCGGATCCCTTGCAGAGGATCATCATCCTCTGGCGAGTAATCTGGATGATATGTTACATGCGTGCCTTCAATACCCTGCAGTGTTCGAGTCGGTCTTACACGGTCACGACTGAGACGCGTCACTCACCATCAACACATACAATAGATCCTCCAGGATGATAGCCTCCTGTATGTCGGTAGGGAGCTGATCCAATATATCCTCTCTTTCTTTTCCCTTGCTCTTTGGAGTGGGATTTGTTGCTCCGACACGAGAATTCAGTGGTGCACGGACAAACGAAGTCTCGGCAATGAATGACGACTCGTTACCTGCGGTTGGTAAATGAATGACGCCACCTAAGGATAAGGCAGCTAAAACACGCACTTTTTCCTCGATTTTCACGCGAATTGTGCGCACGAACATCGATCTCTTCGTCAATATCGTCACTCAGTCGTCTGTTCCTCCTGACGGACGCGATTGTGCCCGTGATCTACACATCAAGTGCAAGGGTCAGTGATGACCAATGTGACAATTAGTACAAATGGCATACCTTGGTGTACTCCTTAGCGGATAACGTGAGGTTGTTCTTCCGCGGTGGACGTGCCCTGGGAGTGTATGGGTCCATGCTGATCGAAGTGCAAACCACGCGAACCAACAAGTGTGAGAAGACAGTACGCCTCCGATATGTGGCTGTGCGCAAATTTTGTATCTTTACCTGCACTATGGTCGACTCACAAGGAATGTCCCACCGTCCAAAGACTTACCCGACGACGAGGTCTCTTCAACCTCCACCCACGAGTTTGAGGGTCTCGACCTTCCTCACGCCCTTGACGTGGACACTGACCGGTGACCTCCAACCGACTCCAATGCTTCCGAGGATCTCACCTTCGCACAACCACGAGAAATATGAGTGATCCGTTGAGGGCAGTGGAGTCTATTTACCCAATAATTGCCGCTCTTGGAGTAAACATTCGGTGGGATACAAAGTAAAGAACGAACTTTGATGGTGAGAAGGTACTCACCGAGTCAATGATCGGAACTATATTGGAAGTTTCCCGGTAATGTGGGGGAGCTTATTCTCAGAGAACCCTATCAACGGTTTCCATGATGATATCAGGCTTGTATGATAGTATGAACTTTCCAGACAGTGGGTAGGCTTTCAGTGGATCACGCTTGTTCCCAGCTTTCCTTCCCCAGGCTTCGAGGGACCTCCCACGCGAAAGTGGCCCCCGCATCGGACCTCTTAACTGAACAACCTTACAAGTGACAATGCTTCATCTTGCTTTCCGAATCACCGGGCCACGTGTGTCGCTGGTTGTGTGGTTATTTTCCCTATCCACTTCCAATGAAGGTCTCTTTGAATTCAAATTAATCATAGCCCGAGTAGGAACCAAGTATGTTACATGTTGTTCATTCAGAATCATAAGCACCATTCAAATTCCTATCCGAGTCTCCACGTATCGCGACCGTGTTGAACAGAAGCGAACCGTAGTAAACTGTTGCTTTGTCTGTCTACGCTGCGGATGAATGCAGTCATCTCCAGTACAATGCACTTCTGTTCCTGAACAGAACAGACGGAAATCGCGACGTGAAAAGAATGTAATGTCCGGAATGACAGTCCACAAATCAGCCTCTAAAACTGTTACCATCCAAAAACCCTAGCAAACACGAATATTTGTGTCAGTCTGAGATTCAGATTCGGGAGATTCATAAAAAGACGCACTCCTCATGGAACTGGATTCCACCGACGGCTTTCTTCGAGTCAACATTGTAAGTCCTCACAGCGCGAGCCACGCCCTCGCCGAGACCAGCGGGGCCACAGACAGCAACGAATGCACCGTGTGCATCACCTTTGCTCATCATGGACGCAACCAGTCCGTCCAACAGCTTCCCGATATTTGGACGCCCAGGAGCCAGGGTGATTCCAGGTGGGAGTACAAGTCCTTCAAATGAATGGGCCGTAGCACGAGTATAGAACACCGAGACGCGAACTCTAGCGGGACCGTCTTGAGACACGAGTGGAGCAAAGAGAGGGAGAAAATGTTCCAAGGCAGCTGAAAGAGCAGCTCAGCTCCACGGAAGCCTACACAGGGTGGAGGAAAGACAAACCTGGGTCAACAATACTCCACACGACTTCGATGACTTTAGTCCTGCTTCTATCACCGGCCAGCACGAGATCTTGAACCGCAGACAATGCAAACGTCACACCACTGCCCCCAACTACGAACATTGCCCCTGTGTAGTTCGGAACTGTGGTATCACCTATGCCGCCTATAAAATCCGACTTAGTTTCAACGACAAGGCCGACGATCCGGGGACCTACCATATGGTCCTTCGACCATCACTTTCACCCTTCTCCCAGGTTCCTGACCTTGTTCTCCAGGCGCAGTCGTTTGCGCCATCTCGTACAATTTTGTCGTCCACTTTCCAGTCCTTTTGCACATCAGAACTAAGCCTTCCTCCGTGTTGACTGCGCTGGAAATAGTGAACGGGTGTACCTCGGTCATCCCCCAAAGACCCATAGAGGTGGAAAGAACGCGCAGACGAACATGCTGGCCAGCGCGCCAACCAGTGCTCAAGGAAGGAATGTCTACTCGAGTGAGTCCCATCGTTGGAATTGTTCGAAGGGTTGCAGTGGTAAAGCGGGTCTTGATGGCACGAATAATGTGGTCAAGGCCATAGACAACGGAGGCCGCGATAACATAAGGGACAGCGGGCTGTACGTGGTAGCACACCTACAGGAGGGTAGCAGTCAGCTGTGCAAGTGGAGGCGGATATGAACCACATACTGCGGGCAACGCCACGATCAGTCCCACAGCGTGCGTTCTGAAGAAGAGGTTGTAGTATTTCATCCGGACAAATTGTATCGAGAAGAAACCAAGAAGATCGAAACAGACCAGAGTGAGGATGCCCCAACGAACGATTGGCTCGGTAAGCTTAGCTGACATGGTGCCCGCCAAACACCATTTGTATACTGTGAAAACACACACAAGAGCGACCCGAGATGAACTTTGCCCATCTCCATGGTGAAGAGTAACAACGTACTATAACTGATGGCGTGGACGTTTGCCCCGATTACCAACAAACGTCCGATATGACGATGAAGATAATTGAGCTGGGGGGATGTTAGCTTAAATGCTCCAGGTTTGGGTCGATTTTTAAACACGAACCTTCTCATACCCAACACCGACGAGCAGTCCAATCACATTATTCTTCGTAGCGAAAGCATACACAAAGGGGAACTGAGACCCGATAACCCACCCAGCGCGCTGGGGATCGGTGAACGGGTTTGATTGATAAAACGCAGCGTAAAAGACTGCGCCAGTATATCCCGCCATCAAGACGACCTGTATAACAGTGTAGTTCCCAAGGACGCGAAATTCCATGACACTTGCAGCGGGGTGTCGGAGGGACAAATGCATAGGAAAGTGCCATCGCTTGACCACCGGAGGCGATTCAAGAGTGGGAATGGTATATTCCACCGGCTCTTTCTCTTTGGAATCCAGCGCCGTCCCTGAAGGAGACAGATACATCCTGAATCGGTTGGAGGAGCGGAGGAGATAACCCTGGAATACTTCGGAACGATTATTCGCAATGTACACCAACGCACGGGGAACATTGAACAAGGAAAAGACGAGAATAACGACGAGGATGAAAATATCCAAGTCATACACCAAGGTGCTGTTGGAAACGGGAGTCCCAGAAGTCGTAGAAGTGGCGAGGTCTTCAGGCTGCATGATTGCCAGAATTGTTACAGGCGGATCTCTGAGAAGAAGAGGGTCGATGGGGCTCGAAGAGCACGCCGATGAGTCGAGTAGTAATAAATTCGATCCAGAAGACTACCAGCAGCCTTCGAAACGGAAGATCGAGGACGTCCGAAGCAACCAGCGGAGGAGATGGCGGAGGATTTAGGGGGCGCAAAGAGACAGGCATCCGGGTGACCCTTTATAAGAAGTCGCATGGTGTGCCAGCAGCGCTATCACCACAAGCCAAGGGAAGCGCGGATGTGGTACTGGTGATATCATTCCAAATCAATGGATGTAGCACCCTTGGGATATCTCCAAGGAATAAGATCATGGTAACGGAGCCCAGATCTGCCGGATCCGAAGTCGAGATATCAATAGGGACCGATACAGGGGTGGTATCGAGCGTGGAGACTTTGCATTACATACTTTTAGACGGCTGGAAAACCTGGTACCCGGTGAAAGGCGGTGGTTGAGCGCCGGGAAACCTTGGGGCTAGGTACTTGATCTGAACGGTTCCGAGAGGCGTCGCGACGAACCGGATCCCTGGTCGCGGTGTGGTATGACAGGCACAGAAAACGCTGGGAACTTTTCCTACTAGTTAAAGTAACTAGTAAGAACTGGAGGCGAGTCTCTGCCGTTTCGGTCGGCTCTGGATGATTAACTGGGAGTGAGAAGATATCGATATCGACATCGTGGGTGCGTCAACATGGTGCATGCAGTTCTCAATCGAATGGTACCTCGCGAAGCGCAGATCCTGGGCGGAGTATCGAATGCCATAAAAAGACTTGTCAGATTCCGCCAACGGAACCGTTTTTTTTTCGTCCGATCGGGTCAACAGGCTGTGGCTGTATACATATTAGCAAACGACTCGTCTTTGAATTGCTCTCCCTCAGTGCTCTGGTCCAGCCCCATTAAAATCGTTGTGGACTTCATTTTTTCAACCTCGGATTCGAGCCGCGGCTTTGTGGTATGAGAGTTGCGGTACTATGGACACTGGCCCTGTGTGTAAATAGTAATGACACCATTCTCATGCCATCAGCCATTCAACGAGGACCCAACATGGTGATTAGTTCCGCGCTCACTATGGCAATCCAGTGCGCACTCGGCCGAAGATGTCCAGGCAGCGTGTGGATAAAGCTTGTGTGGCGTGGTCCAATGCTACGCATTCGACTCGAAGAATTCCTCGATGCTCAGCCATTCATGTTGCGAGTTCCCACTCGATGCTTAAAGAATGACAACTGCCGAAGGTCTGATGTTATCTGATAAGATTCACGTTTTATCCTGTGGGAGCCACGGTTCCAAGAATATGTACTGAACAAGCGTGAACGAAATTAATCGGCACTGCGATGAACGGCATCTATATGTCTATGGCGGAATATCTGCACAAATAATACAACACCGAAAATTATCCT
>MU131003.1:0-40379 GCA_015039435.1 Imleria badia
ACTATCTGCAATTATGAAAATAACGATCAGCTTGAATCAACCTACGAGTCGGATAAGTAACGTTGGGAACGAGCCAGTGGCCCATGCGGCGTGCGCTGGCCCTATGCTCTCCCCTTAGTTCCGTGCTTCTATTTCCCAGGTGCCGTAGCATCCCACTGGCACCATCACCACACGTTGTAACTTGTTGCCAGCAGCCTAGCAGCTGATTGTCGGATATTATTGTTTGTCGCTTTTTCTTCAACCCTTCGCGTCTACGATAGATATACTGTGTAACAGTGTGCATGCACCAACGTGGCCTGAGTCGCCGAGATGATGCGGCCATAGCACCGCCACGCGCGTGGGTCGTAAAATGTAATCCAATGGACAGACTGCCGTGTTTCTGCCACTATGGACGACGACTTTGACTTTGACCTAGTCTCCCGTAGGCAGGAAGACAGTCGTTCCTACTCTTCTAAAGGTCTACTTTCATTGGCACGATTTTACAGGTGAGGCTCGACGTTTCGTTTCAAAGATCGGGATTTACCGCGTGCCGGTGGACCGGCCGCGTCTGCTTTCCCAGACATCTCTCTCGAGGGAGAAGGCGACGTGCCCACCTTCGCAACCGCCCCCCCGCTCCACCCTCCGCTTCCTCTTTCGACGACTTTGGAAGCCCACCCCGGCAGACCTTCCAGGACGTCAAGGTGACCGGCGACGACGACATCGAAAAGTTCGAAGACCAATTCCCCGAGCTCGACGTCGGCCACGTACGTCCATCTCTTGTTTTGATTGTGGGGGTTTGTCGTCCATGGTGCGGATGCTTCGCAGACCGTGTTGCCGCCTCCGCCTCCGAAGCCTACGTCTGGCGCAGCCCCTCCGTCCGCCCTCGCCCTCAGGCTTCCCCATTCTCCTCGACGCCCATTCTTAACCAAAAAATCTCGGAAGACGAACCCAAAGTCATCAGGTACGTCAGGCAGCGCACGAGTCCCCAACATATTCTGTGTCTATGGCCATATGCTCAATCACGCGCTCTGGGACAGCGAGAAACGAGCAGAGGAGATTAAGCAGCGCGACGAGGCGAGTAAGCAAAGCACCAGGAGACCGTCTCCATGGCCGAGGCTTCCATCGATATTCTACGAAGAATATACTGCCAAAAAGGAGCGATCGATCCTGGAAAACAAGTACATCATTTTTTGTCACCTTGCGGAATGGATCACTGCACGACTGGATGATGTGGTAGGGGGACGGAATGCACTGTTTGTTTTATCGGAGGCTGGATAATGACAAGGGTAATTTCAGGACAAGATCCCGAAATGGGATGATATCCCTCATTTCGCAAGCCTAGCAAAATATCCATCCCGGCACCGACCACAATGGGCGTCGACGCAGCGCGTTCACGACAGCAGCATTGACGTTCCTTAGGCACACACAATACAATTTGAGATCACGGCCTTCTGGGCCTGGACCCCCCCCCCCCATGTATCGCATGAGACTTCAATAATACCCCTGACTCAAACAAGTACACCAGCTGAAACACACGCACCACGACTAGATACATCTGACACGTCAGTATCTAAATGTCTATCAGATATTGACACGAACGAACAAAGCCATTTATTCGTCGCAAAAATGACATGGGCCGTGGGTTCAAGACATCTGCCTAGTCGGCGGTTCCGGACAGTTTGAGGTTACTCACTCAAGGGCCATATTTTAATTTGGACTCTGAAACTGGTGTGTCCGACTCGGAATATCTAGATTAACTTGGACTAAGAGCAACACCGTGGAATGGACTCGCCTCAAACAGACACTGGACAAGATATACGCAAATGACGAATGTCGGAGAAAAGTACCAACCTTGACGCATCGACTGGACCACCGCCCCTCGTGTTCGAAACACGTACCTAAAATCCCAACTTCGAAGTCCTGATCGAGTCACCTCTGATTTGGACAGGCTTGGTATCATGCTCGCCTTTGAACCGCCTCTTCGCTATGGCGACTATTTGTTTCTACCGACATCATTGGCGTGCTATTTTATTGTCGTACAACAACTTTCCTGGGTGACACGCATCGGAATACGGAGAGGAACATTGTTGATCCTCGTGCGGAAATGCAATTGTGGAACCCTTATATTACCGGGATTCACATTACTGCTTTCACTGGACCGTTTCCTAGCACCAGGTGACCATCTATGATTATATGATGATCCTCCAATTGGACAGCACGCACGGTGACTGTCGGTGTGATATTAGCCAGCCCCAGCCGAGGGCAGGTAGGCTATAACCTCGAGATAACCTGCGGTATCCTTTTTCGCATGTCGTTCTTGTGTCTGTGTCAGTGCTCCGATGATGACCAAGAGAATAGGCATATCTTCCGCGCCTTATCTCCCTTTGGGTCGCAGTTTGCGCCCGCCACTGACTGGCCAGACACAAATTTTTCTCATGCAACGGTCACCTGGCATGCAATTTGGCCTACCTTGCCACCCGAAGCACTAAAGATATGAGGTAAACCGTCGAATGGGTGTCTTGTGATCGACTGACCCGCCATCCTGTGGCCTCGGCAAGGACTACTAGTCCAGGGTCATAGCGGCGAGGGAAGCTGGCTGCTAGCCAGTGATGATGCCAGTTTTAACACCGCATGCTGCGTGGTGCGCCCGGAAATTACTTCCAGGTAAGGGGCGATGTTTTTTGTTATCTGATGGCCATTTTCTTGTCGTCCCGCCTGCCTGCTCAGTAGCTTCCACTGCATTGATTTTCAATAACATCTAGTGGCTCCTCATGACGCTGGTATTGGGACGCAACAGCTTCAACGTCGCGGTCCAGACTCTGCCTTGGTCTCCTACCCGCAGGACTGATCTCTGCGTGGACCAGTGGTTGATCCCCTGCGTTGTGCTATCGGTGATTGACTTACGAACATACACTCAACATCTGCTGCAGTTAATCTTCGATCGATTTTCCAACTTCACTCCGAGTCCGACAGGACCTGCATCGACATTTGATCAGATTCTCGTTTTTTACCACTGCAAGTAGAATGCCCCGTGAACTTAAGCATATCGATCATTAATACTGTCGTGATGCGCTTTATCTAAGTTGGTTAGATCTCGGAGACCGCTAGTCTTCTACCTAGTCTGGGAACTTGCTAACTGTGAGAAAGGTGATATCTCCCAGTCCCAAGTTAACTTCGACTGCATCACGGTGAGCGGGGATGATGTCTACATTTCTCATCATACAATCAACTAGTAGGTGGAAAATTGTATATACAAGAGAGGACATAGCGAAAAGCAGATAATCATGGCAGTGTCAAACTCTATTGCCCTGCATAACGAATCGTGCCTCCACGGTGCAATGCCTGGCGTGTGTCAATCACCCTATGCTCAGTACCATATACCATCGCGGCACCCGCCACCCTACACGTCTCACCGACCTCAACATGCTGATTGTAAACATCCTTCCGTGGAAACTCCTGGTCGCAACCCTGGCAGTGAAAGGCCTCTCCGAAGTGGATAGTCACGAGGTGGCGGTTAATCGAGTCTTTGTGCATCGTTTCGTCGCACCCGTCCCAAAGACACTTGACTGTGCTGTTCGTATGCCTCTGTCTAGTGTGCCATTTACGGATGTGATTGCCGACACCGCGTCTGGAGGGGATGATCCACATTCCGCAGGGGTTTCCGGACGCGGCCCATTGGCATTGATGGACGCTGATCATACTGCTACCGTGGTCCGCGCCGAAATTGAGATCTTCTTTGTCGACCCACACCCCTTGAACTTTGATGGCACAAGCACGTTGGGAACGTAGGCGACCTGAACCCTTCCTCGCTGGCCGATAGATCTCGACTGGATTCAGAGTTTGCCTCTCGTTACTGACAAAGTTTGTGACGCCTTCGGCAGAGCCTGACGGGAGCGAAGACACTACAGCATCACTTGTTTGGAATGATGCGCAATCGAACTGATGTACAAATAAGCATTGTTGCCGTGGAGACAGATAATAGATACTCACATCGGTACCAAGGTTTGTGTGGTGGTAGCTGAAGCCCGCATTCAGATCAGAAACGGGGTTTGACTCCAGAATGGCCTGTGGCTTTGATACCATATTGGGTGCCAGTATATGACCAGAAACAAAATTCTCTCTGAAATCATTGAAACCAGCTTGATTCGTGTCATTGATTTTGAAACGACGCCGGTGATAGAATCACGTACCATCCGAGAGAGAAAGCGAGACATCAGATGTGATGTCCATCAATGGAAATTGCGCGTCCGAAGTCACACGTGGACCAACAAAGCTTGGCGACGGAGACCATTTTCTTGTGCCCGACAGAACAAACGGTCTTCTATGGGGGCATCAACGATGACTATAACCCAGGGACAAACCAGATGAACTACCTGGTGTCTTGACCCGAAGCATAATTCACTGGTATTGTACGGCTATTCGTCACGTGTGTTAGCGAAGAGTAAACCATGGCGCCTACTACTCACGCGTTTCCGCCTCGACAAAAATAAAAATCAGGATGGGTACTTGGGTCAGAATACACCGTAGGTGATTCCGGGTCCAGCCATCCATGGGAGGACGAGTGATCCGAGTAAGGTGGCGATAGTGAAGGGGTCAGAGCCCAGATCTTGGGAGTTGGTGAAAGTTCATTCCACTTGTCATCATACACAAAGGGAGAATGAGTACTGGTAAATGGGGTACCGAAGATGTCTTTGTCAGTCCCCATGTGTGGATCTGGAGGAACGACATCTTCGTCTTGAGATCATTATATAGTCGCAGGGATTCACCCTCTGAAGCGAGAGTGCACTATGATATTGCCGACGGTGTCCGGGTGTTTGCGCTTCCCCCGGCGCAACAAACTTGAATCTCTTTAGACAGTGCCTTGAGATGGCTGTGTTACTCCCACACATTCCCGAGAGTCACGGTTGTGTCGCTGCCAGTGCTGCCGCATCTGCCATGGACGACGACTTTGACTTTGACCGTGCTGCGTCTGCCTTCCCAGACATCTCTCTCGATGGAGCAGGTGACGTGCCTACCTTCGCAACCGCTCCCGCCCCTGCTCCACCCTCCGCTTTCTCTTTCGACGACTTTGGCAGCCCACCCCGGCAGACCTTCCAGGACGTCAAAGTGACCGGCGACGACGACATCGAAAAGTTCGAAGACCAATTCCCTGAACTCGACGTCGGCCACGTACGTCCACCTCTTGTTTTGATCACGAGGGTTTGTCGCATGGGTGCTGATGAGGGTTCGCAGACCGTATCGCCGCCTCCGCCTGCCCAGCCTACGTTTGGCGCAGCCCCTCCCTTCGCACCCCGTCCTCAGCCTTCTGCGTTCTCCTCGACGCCCATTCTTAACCAACAAATCGAAGACGAACCCGAAGTTATCAGGTACGTCAGGCGGCGCACGAGTCCCACCATTTTCTGCGTATGCTCAATCACACGCTCTGGAACAGGGAATGGCGCGAGAGACAAGCAGAGGAGATCAAGCAGCGGGACGCGGCGAGTAAAGCAAAACGCCAGGAGACCGTCTCCAAGGCCGAGGCTGCCATCGATCAATTCTACGAAGAATACGCTGCCAAAAAGGAGCGATCGATCCGCGAAAACAAGTACATTCTTCTTTCATCGTCTCGCGGACTGGATCGCTGATGATATGCTCATGTTGATAGGGACCAAGAGGCGGATTATGTCGAGAACCTTCAGTCATCGCTTACAAAAGGGACCACTTGGGAGCGTATCTGCAACCTCATTGAACTCCAAAACTCGCAAAGCAAGACTATTGCCCGGACTGGCGCCGGCACCACCGACCTCACTCGGTTCAAGGAGGTGTTGCTGAGGTTAAGGCGGGAGGGAGATGCCGCACCAGGCGCAGCGGGCTATTAGAATACGCATACAGTCTGCGTCCTTATCATAATTGCTTTTGCGAGCCATGGTACTGGAGTTACACGTCGGCCAGTCAAAGTTTCGAAGGAAGGCCTGAAGAGAGATGGTCCTCTACCCATGTGATACACTGCTCGGTCAATTTTTCTTTTACACCGTCAGGTTCGTTGTGCAACTCGTGAAGCCCGTTCTTTATAGTGGTTGGGTGAGACTTGTCTGGGGGATAGAAAGAAACATACCGTGTAAGGCGAGAATGTTTTGTCTTCCGCCGAAAGCTGCTCATGGAACTTCTCCGTGGCCTTGGGAGAGGTGATCTGAAGGGGCGTCACTGGTTACGACGGTTTAAACTCGACAGAGCTAAATCTACCTGGTCTGCTGTACCATGGATAAGTAAAACCTGTCCTAGACTCAGCATAGAATTTGGAGCACAATGGAAATACGGACGGGTAATTGGTTAGGCCACTGCACGTAGTCCTTGACCAGGAGTCGTTCCCCCTGAAAGTAATTGGCGTCAAACACCACCAAAGTCGATATCAACGATGACGCGTACGCCATCCAACATGTCACTCAACACTCGGAGGGAACCAAACAGTTTGACCAGCGGGTCTTTCAAGTACGCTTCGTTGACCGCATTATCGTGGGATAATTCCTGCACCTCTCAGTCCTGGTGGATATGTTGACCATACAAGACGACTTACCTTGTTGTCCAACGGGGCGGGAATCAAGAGGTAAGGAGCGAGTCGACTCGCTTTGCCGCCAATCCACCGAGAGAGTTTACTCGCGGGCTTGGCCTGTAAGATGAGTGGGCTGGTAGAAATGATCCCAGAGATGCTGGATACACCCTCCTTGGTCGGCGGCCCTTGGGTGCGGGTAGGAAATGCGAGGACGAGCGCGCCGCCCTAGCGTCCACGTGTTTAATTGCAGAGGCAAAAGAGAGGAGGAATGTGAGACGCACCATGGAATGACCGTACAAAAAGACGGGCACGCCAGCAAACTGCTGCTTGGTGTGCTGAACGGCCCATTCAATGTCCTCGAGCTGCTCCTTCCAGCTCGTCTTTGCGTACGAGCTGCCCTTGCTCTTGCTTTGTTCGTCCAGTGCGGTCCTCCCAAAGCCGCGTTGGTCGTAGGTGAAGACGGCGATGCCGCGTGAAGACCAGGTTGGAAAGACGTGCTCATAGCGCGCGATGTGTTCCGCGAAACCATGGACGAACACGACCGCGGCTTTGGCAGGGGACGAAGGACTGTACGTCCGGGTGAAGAACTGAGTCTCCTGAGGACCACCGAGCCAGGATTCCGTGAAGGGAGATTCGGTCATGGTGGTCTTGGTAAGAGAACGCGCGGTGGAACGAATGGAAGCGGTTCGGAGGAGAGTGGGTCAACTTGCACAACTTGGCTTCATTGTCATCGTCAGCAACACGTGAACCTACACACTTTATCGTCATCCTCGCAGTAATTATATGACAACGAGTCCATCATGGAGTTGTTGATCAGTTCGACGTCGTGCTCACGTGATCGTAGCAGCTCTCTTTGTCTTGAAGTTTTCGATGGCGAGCCTGTCTCGGTGGTCGTCCACTCACCTCTCTAGAACCATCCGATGGCAATCGCTGAGGCCCCCGCTCGCCAGTTGTCGTCAAACACTGCCCCATGGTCGTCAAATGTCACTACTCAGCAGAGTAAAGGGAACATTCAAGTCCCCAGAATCCGAAGTACTCGATAAAATCACCGCCGTCCCGTTTTACGAGCTCTCCAACCCACCTCTGCCGATACAATTAAACTGGCTGTTCCTCTTCCTAGATGCGGTTTTCACGTTCGTCCATTTTCATAACCGTGTGTCATAACTCAATCAAATACATGTCCTACACAGAGGTGCAGGCGTCGCTCTCGCTTGGCGGTACTGGACATACGACGTCCCAGATGACGCGGAAGGAGCACCTCCAAAACAAGAGCTTCGACCTGCCAACCAACGGATCGCGCTCGCGTGCTTCCACATCGGTATCGGATCCGTCGTCGCCCTACGACTCATAAACATCAGACGTTCGCACGTTCGGAAGCTCTGGCTATTCCCTGGATCCGTCCCAGGAAACTATCGTCGAGCCAAGGTGTTGCCCTCCTTGGACACGATCGTGGTGGAGAATTATTCGTTGTTGAACCCCCGGGTGGAGTTTACGCTGGAACGGAACGCGTATCGATTTACTGGACATAAACAGGATGCTATTCTTCGGTTGACACCTCCGGGCGGGGGGGAAGACGGGTTCGTTCTGCTCACGGAAGGAGTTCAGATTGACGGAAAACCTGTCTCTCGGGATGAAGCGCTTGGAGAGATTCTGAATCCATTCCAGCAGCCGAAAGCAACCACAGGCAACGCCTCCACGAAGACGAAAACCCAGGTGAGTTTGAGTCCCTTCCTTGATTGTTCCCGGATTGACTGGGTCAAAGTCAAAGTCAAAGAAACGACCATCGATATCTACCGCTGCCAGCTGATGGGTGTGGGATGGCGTTCTGTTAGATCTGTTAATGTTGCGTACAAGTTTGGAATTGGCTTAGAGTCCGCTGAATAATTATACGTCGTCGAAACGGTTCCGCTGAGCTGCCGGACCGAGGCTTCGGTTGCTTTTCGTAGATTCGTACTCAACTCTTTCCTTTACGTGGTGACCTTTGACTATGCCCATACCATACTTGCCCCACATCCTGTACTCCACTGCTCTAACCTCCGTTTCAATTCATTTGCTCTGGCAGAGAACTACTGAAAGAGAAGAACGCGCTCGTTACCATGCCCAAGTGTCAATTCTAGAAGACCTCGCCCAGCAACTTCGCTCGGGCACGCCGATCACAGACGAGGAAATAACCAGACTCAAAAACCTCGCCAGAGTGCACGGGCAAGGCGAGGAGCAGGAGCAGTCCACGGAAGCAATACGGTGGTCAGAAGTGGTTTGGGGCAAAAAAGTGGCAGATGGCGACCAGAAAAATGAGTGAGCGCAACTTTGGAGACAGGTGTGCGCTGGAAATCTGTACACCAACGCGTCACCAAGCTCACTTTTTAGTTCGGGGGGTGCTCGTGAACACAGATGATGCATTGTAGAACGAGATACGCTAGCACCATATAATGTCAAAGCTGCGCTCGGAGTCCTGTACGCCACGCGCCAGTTGTTTTACTGGTGTATAAATGCTTGCCTCCGTGAGTCCCCCCTTACTTTGTGCCCTCACGTTGAATTGAACCGTATCAATCAAGAAAATCGTAGTGTACACCAAAGTTAGAAATACCGGTTAATGACGAGTGCGATACAAGTGAGGAGAAAATAAACGTCCACTGCTCCGGCAAGAGGCGCGTTAATCGAAGGCACGGGTGCCATTTGCTTCACTGTGCAGCAGCGTTAGTGACGAAGAATGGAGCTGCCTCGGACGTACAGTGCGGTAAGAATTCTGCCCCGCCCTCTGGCGCTTCTCCCTCTCTTCTTTCTCCTTCGCTTGTTTTTCTTTCTGCCGTTTCTCCTTCTCTTCCCTCTCCTTCTCTTGTGCTGTTTTCACTACCTTCGCCATCTCCTCCCTCTCCTTCTCTTGCTTCGCTTTCTCCTCCCTCGCTTTCTCCTCCTTCACTTTCTCCTCCCTCGCCTTGTCTCGTGCCACTTTCTCTCGATTTTCCTTCCCATCGCTGTTCCTGTCGGGTACCTGTGGCTCCCCTAAAGTTATTGTGGTACTCGCGCTAGTCCCACGATGACGCTCGCCATTCAAGTTTGAAGCTTGAGCCCCCGATCCCGTGGAAGAACCAGTAGAGCGGGGGTCCAAGCCAAAAAACCTCGAAACGATCTCTCTCAATGTTTCATCCTCTAGGCTTGCGCTCGTCGGACTCTCGTGACCCAACTCAACAGCTTTGCGTTGGGCGTCTTCACGTGCCTGAAGGATATTGATAAGCGTTTCCATCTCAATGAGATCACCGTCCGCCTTGGTTGGTACAGTCGGACTCCTGCAAAGTTCAACATATGATGAGAGGAGCCGCTCATCATCGATCCCGTGTTCTTTGTATATAGAGATCCTCTCGGCGGGGGGCAGATCAAGGGCTACAAGCTGCCGAATAGCCAATTCTCTGATCTTGAGGAATTCCCAGCGCGTAGCGAGCCGAAGAATTGTAACCCACTGTTCCTTGGTTGGCTGCTGATAAGAGTACTCCCTATCGAATCAATCGATGAACCGAATCGCCCGACAGCATCCGAGTTGGCTACGCACCGATCGTACCATACCCACAACAGCTGTTCGAACTCGTCGGGCTTGACGTCGAGCGTGAACGGACGAGCGTCGGTGCCGGATTGTGGATCGTCCACTGCGGCGGTTTCAAAGAGATTACGAAAGACCTCGGATTCCCGCTCGAAAAAAGACTTGTGGACTCTAAACAGAATGTTGCCTGTCTTCCGGCCGCCACACTCTGATCAGCTGGATAACTCGGGCACCACCTCGGATCAGACCTACAAGAAATGATACGCTCCCATCGCTGAGATAGTACTCGGGATGGTTCGACACTCGGCCGAGACCGCCACCCATGTCTGTTGATGGTAGGGCAGAGGGGATGAAGGGAGGGCGTCGAATGCGGACGGAAGGACATATTCGAAACCGACGCTATCTATACCCGACCACGAGCGTCTCTTCGCGGAGAGATCCATCAGGGCGATGGGTCTAATGTCGCCATGGAAGGCGCATCCTGTGCGGATCTCGCTTCGCGTGGGTCCCAGCTCAATAGGAGGTGCTAACTTCTAATTGCATCCAGCAAGTTTCTCAGGCCGGCGCCCACACGTTGCCTTTGGAGCATGAATGCGGTGGTAGTGTGATCAAGGCGCAGTCAAGCTTTACAGGAACGCGGACCTACAAAATGCCTTATCGGAGCGAATATGATAAGGCAAGATTCTGTTTCAGCGAAGTTGTACATGGAACTGCAGTGCATACCAAACCTTTCCGCGGGCCGTGCGCTGGCACTAGTACGTGTCACACAGGAAGATGCCAAACGAAGTCAAACCCTAGTTTCATGAGTGTACATAGTACAGCAATAGTGGTCCAAAATAATCATACAACCATATGTTCTGCGACAAAAATACCTTCCAGCCCGTGGCGGCGATCAATCAATCACGTCCGTGACAGGATGACGCGAAGACCCCCATCATTCTTCAAGCACCCTAAATGTCACTTCCCCTCCTACTTCGACCATCTCCGCCACACAAACGTCACGTATACCCATCAGCTTATAGTGTACCCCTTCTTGGATTACATCCTTTGGCAAGTGGTGACTGCGTTCGCGTGTGCTGTGATCAGTGACTACCTCTTTGTGCCAGACGACGATACTCACCATTGGGCGAGGTGAAGCACGGCGTGGACGTACAACATTGCATCACCGACACGAGGCCGACATAGCAGGCATCGCGTCCAATCCGGAGAGAATGCCTTTTGGACGGACCGTTCGACAGCTTGGATCTCGTCAATGTACTCGTCGTGGACAAGCTGCCACCGTGGCGACTCGGAAAGAGGCGTTAGCCCGATACTAATGCAGTGATAGAAGTGAGCATGCCAAATCTATCATTCAACACAGAAAAAATCAGCTCAGTGGTGGCTCCTCTCAGTAAAAGAAAAGTCGTACTGCATGCCTCCAGTTCATAATAAGAGCGCGTCCCCCGCAAGACAGACACCTCAGTCGAGCATTGCGGTGGTCCATATCGTGCACAGTAGCGACACTTGGATCCAGTCCACAAGCATGGATAATATAGGGAGCTTCCTCCAAGAATTGGAGTTCATGGTTAACCCCAATAACGTTGGTGGCATGCCTTGGCAATATCACGTCATTACGCATCGAAACTGAGAGTGCTTCAGGATGAACAAAAGCGCCGGCGCCACCTACGCGAAACACAGCGCAAGCTAGTTGAAATTTGTCCAGGTCCGTCTGGGATAATTCTGCGTATCTGGTACTGCGCGCCTTGTCCCGATCTCCGGAAACGTCGTTGTTTGAAGATAAAGAACAGGGGATCTTCACTAGCCCAGCAATTTCAGAGTTGAGTTTCTGCATCCACTCGTTAACTAATTCAGGTAGTTGTGCAAATGCAGCTGCAAATGGCGCGTCGTTCATTTGAGGTTCCTCGAGAGTCTCGATGGCATCTCTAAAAGGAGGGAAACAGGCGAGGTCGGCCACGTGTGGAAGCAGGTCGAACGTTGGTGAATCTGGTGATGGGTTTGTCACGAATTTGTCGTATTCAGACAGCAACAAGCGTCTACGCGGTGGGTAAACAACCGTCTCCAGTCGTCGCGGCCGGAAGGTGTTCATAATCACGGCCCACTCAGGCCACATCCGGTTCCATTCTAGGATATCCATAATCAGCTACAGTTCGACATCAAATCGTTTTGTGGAAGCTGACCACTGTCCGTGAGGGGCGTGTATTTCTTGGAAACGGATTGGTTGCATCTTTTGATGAGAAAGGGCCGAAAGTGGTTAATCTCAGGTCCATATCCAAGTTGCCTGAGGCGCTCGAAAATGCTACACCACCTATAAATCAAGATCATGGCATTCGAGGGGAAGAGCTAACCTCGTTTGTCGCTCCTTCCGAAGTACGTCCAAGTCGAATCTGTGCACTCGTCCTTTCTGTTGCTGCCATGATTCACATTTGCGTGCGTGCTGTTAAGGCTACTTAGACAACTAGTCAAAAGAGAGAAGTGATCAATCAGACCGAGTGTATCATCTGATTCTGCTCCCGCCGCTCATCCAAAAACCGTGTCTTGTCAGAGGACCAGCGATATTCGTGCAAAAATGAGTTCATCTGGTCTCTATCAACCCACTGTCCCGATTCTAAGAAGTGGTTCAGAAATACACTGGTTTTGATTGTAGTCTTACATACCCTGCCCTATTGTGAGCCGGTCGGATGGCAGAACATTGTTCTCGCGGATGAATACATCGCAGCAACGAGTATGGCAAAGCCTGATAATACATGTGAACTTGGAGCTTCTGCTGAGACATCCACAATGCCATACCGTGTAACCCTACATGCCGGGCAATACCTGTGGCGAATGTTCCAGAGAACAGTTTTCGCAGGTTTACCGCAGCCCTGTGCCACACGTCAGGTTTCAAACAATCCTAAGAGGCTGTACTCACGTGGCAACGGTTGCAGAACACGAGATTTGTGTATTCCGGTTCAGACAAGTCGGTTGGGCATTCAGGCAGGCCCTCGACTTGGCGGAGAGCAGTCTTCCAGAGAAACGCTGACGATCTGTGCATCAAGAGGCCTCGGAGAGACTTGCATGTACGTGCAAGGTTCAGAAGGTCCATAGGGTAAATGTATGCGAAAATCTACGATTGCCACGCGATCAGTAAAGGGTCAAGACATGACGGAAGGAAATCCACGCACGATGTACAACTCGTCGAGATTCAATCGACACAATCGGCCTCCTTGCTCTCCTCGACGGCGCTTCTTCGGTGCCTCTGCGCTATCTCGTCGGCGTTTCTTGCCAAGTTGCGGTGTGGCACCTCCCTCTGCAAGAGGAAGTTCGCGAGTGTTCTCCTGTAAGAACATGCCGTGCTTGTCGTGGATTTGTGCCAGCACGATTCTGTCCGCAGCTGATCTTGGTTGTACCATTGTACAAGTTCGTGGACAGGGGATGCCACGCCCATCGCGTCCTTTTATGGTGGCTGTGTCACTCATTTCGTACGGGCACAATAGTGGAGCAGATAAGATTGCCCTTGGCGTCCTTTTAGCTGATAAGTATGGAATCTTCCAATGTCACGGCCCGAATTTGTTGGTCGTTCTTCTCGAAGTGAACACATTCGCCAATTCGACTTTTCAGCCTTGGAAGACCAAAGAATTCAGTTAGACTCGTGTGCCCGTTAGTTAACCTGTGTTTGACTTGCGAGCAGTACGATACAAAGATCTGCAGGTTCAATAACCTGAGGGCTACGGACAACGCGTAATAAGATTCACTCATGGACCACGACAGGATGCCTACGATGAATGAAGGGGAATCTTTGAGGGAAGCGTCGAAATCAATTCTAGGTAAGATCAATGACGTTCCTACCTACTATGGGGCTAAATGACCAGGGGTAACAGTACTATTGCGCTTCACAACGACTCGCGTTTGCTCTTTAAACCATCGTAGCAAATGCTTAGGATACATTCTCTTTCAGTAAAGCCAACGCGCAACCAAATACCTGCCAAGATAGAAAACGAAATAGACCCTATACAACACAGTTCATACCTCAACCAAGCGTTCCGCAACAACACAGTGAAATCCCCCCGTGTACGCAGTGACATTTAGCTTAGTGGCACCTTGAACGTAACTTGCTTTCCCTCTTCAACCATTTCCACCACCACCAATTGAGAATCACATATGCCAATAGGTGCATAGTGCACTCCTTGTTTGATGCACTCTATTGTGATGTCGTGACTGTGTTTGAGATTAGTACCAGCCTCTTATGAGAACAACGATGCAGATGCTCACCTTTCGTATAGGTGAGATGAAATTTGACGTTTAGTCATCACATCCCCTATATGAGGTCTGCATAACAGGCACCGCGTAGAACTTGGAAATAGGTTTCTCTCGATGGACTGCTCGACGGTCTGGATCGCATCGATATGCTCGTCGCCGACCAGTTGCCAGCGCGGTGATGTAGAAAGAGGCGCTAGCGTGGAGGTTTGATGACAGGAAGAAGCATGCCACATCTATCGTTCAACATCCGGTGCTCAGTACTCGCTCTTCTCAGTAAAAAGGGAGTCATACCGCATGCCTCCAGTTCCAAACAAAACTGCGGCCCCCGCAAAACAGGCACTTTAGTCGAGCGTTGCGGTGGTCCATGTCATCCACCGTGGCTACGCTTGGGTCTAACCCACACGCATGAACGATGTAGGGAGCTTCCTTCAAGAACTGGACGCCAAATCCAGCCGAGATAGACCCACGATGTTCCGAGTCGTCTTCGCGATCGTTGTCGTACCTGCGATTAAGCATAGAAACTGAGAACACCTCAACGTGAGTAAACACGCCAGGGTGAGCTGTTTGGAAAAGAGCGCAAGCTAGGTGTAGTCTGTCCAAGTCTGCATTTAATGATTGTGTCGTACTGCTTGGTGTGAGAGCCTTGGAGGCATTTTCTGAAGATAGGTGAAGAGGTATCTCCATCAGCTCAGCGAGTTCGGCGTCGAGTTTCTTTCTCCACTCGGCAACAAGCATAGGTAGCTGTGCAAATGCAGATGTAAATGACTTATCATCCACCTGAGTTTCCTCTGGAGCATTGATGATATCCCTAAAAGCGGGAAGACGGGCGAGGTCGGCTACATGTGGTAGGAGGTCGAACGTGGGTGCCTCTGGTGACGGGTGCGTAACATATCGGTTGTATGCAGACACCAATGAACGTCGACGCGGCTCGTAAACAACTGCCTCTAGTCGTCGCGACCGAAATTTGTCCATGACCTTGGCCCACTCAGGCCTCATCCTTTCCCATTCTACGGGTCAGTTGTCACCACAAGTGCGAGATGAATTGCATTGATGGGAGCTAACCTCTGTCCGTGAGCGGCTTGGAGGTCCTGAAATCGGAGTCGCGGCATCGTTGGATTGAAGAATAACCGAAATAATTGAGCTCGCGTGAATACCCGTGCTGATTGAGACGTTGAAAGATCCTATGCAAACTGAATGTAATAATCAAACTATCAAGAAGAGACGCAAACCTTTGCCCTCGCTCCAGCTGACGCCTTTTCTGTTCATCCTTGCGTTCTGATTCCCTCTTTTTCTGCCAAGCTTCGCATTTTTTTGCGTGCTGTTGAAAACTAGTAAGAAAGTGAATGAAAGGTAGAAAATCCAACAAGCCTGAAGAATAAAGCGACACTGCTTCTGTTTGTCACTTATAAATTGCTTCTTGTCAGAAGACTGGCGATAATCGTCCATAAATGAGGCCGCCTGGTCTCTATCAACCCGCGTGGTAGATTCTGCAACTGTGGTATAGAGGTGTGATGCCTGGAACAGCAGTGCCACGAACCTTTTTTTGCTGTGATATATTCTACAGCCAAAACGCTGTTCTTACGGATTATCTCATTACATGAGGAAAGACGGCGAAGCCTAATTTTCTCTGTGAACTTTCCTGTCGCGAAATATATGGATCTTACCTTCTTATTCTGCAACCTGGACAAAACCTGCGACGTACATTCCAGAGAATAGTTGTTGTGTATTTTCCACAACCCTGTGAGACCTAAGAACATTTCAAATCATGTATAGAGTCTGAACGTACGTGGCAACGTGCGTAAAACACGAGATTTGCATATTCTGGTTCAGTCAGGTCGGCTGGGCAGGCAGGCAGGCCCTTGACTTGTTGACGAGCGGTCTTCCATACGAATTCCGAAGATCTATCCATCAAGAGATCTCGAAGAGATTTGCACGTGCGTGCAAGATTCAGGAGGTCTATAGGGTGGATGTATGCGGCAATCTAGTATCATCGCGGCGGTCAGCGAACAGTCGAACAAAACAAAAAGAAAAGAACATCCACGCACGAGGAACAGTACATCAAGGTTCAATTGGCATAGTTCACTTGGCTTTCCACGCCGCCGCTTCTTGGAGGGTGCCGCTTCTTCTCGTCGACGTTTTTTAGCAGGGGATGGGACACCATTTCCCGAGGCAAGGTCGACGGTAGGATTTTCCTGAAGGGTCCCGTTGTCGTTGTGGACTTTCCCCGACTCGATTCTCTTTGCAGCTGATCTTGTCTGCACCATCGTTCACTTGTGAAAGGGGGCGTTTCGATCCCTCGTGGCTTTTATGATGGCTGTGCACCACATCACCCCTATTAGCTCAGTAAGCTCTTTATGTAATCAGTCGTTTGGGTCAAACTGTCGAAGAGGTGGAGGGATCACTACTATTCTATGATACGATGCGGCGCAGCATTTTAGCTTGCCCATGGCAGGAAATAGGCTTTGCATACTCCGTTGGACCAATAGGACAGACGACAAAAGCATAATCATGATCTACATCCTCTCAGCCTGAGGTCCATTCTCCCTCAAACGGAGTCAAACATCATCCTCACGAGCGGCGATCGACACGGCCAACGGCAGCTGAGAACCGCGTTCTAGCTCACCATCGGTCATAGGAATCATCACTAAACACGGTGCGCGGCAAACCCTTTCAAACTCATCCATCATCGTCAATTCAAACTTGCCAATAATTTCTACGAATCGACTACGATGAACGCTTGGATCTCGATGACCCTGTCGGTGATCTGTTCAGTATCTTCCATGTATAGTAAGGAAAGCTGCGCACGCAAAGCGCCATCCTAGGCACGCGCGGACGCCGCCCATGAATGTCATCCTACCATTTTTCAAGGGAAAAGGCGTGTTGGAGTCGATCTCCGAATAATAGGCAGCCATGACTCACAAGTTTGAATAGATGCCAATGGAGACCCGTTTCTTTCTGCTCGCCACACCATCCAACCACCGGTCAGGGTTGAACTCGTGTGCATCATCACCCAAAGGTCTCTATTACTGTGGGAGATCAGCACTGATAAGCGATGCGGTATACACAAAGAGCACGACTAACCGATTGTACGCAGCGATCGACACCACTATCCGCGTCCCTTTGGGGACGACTATTTCATTGATCACTTCACCAGATTTGAGGTGATTGGTCGAGAAAGTGGAAGAATGTCATCTCTCCCAGTCATACGGTGGACATGGGGAATCACTGAGTGATACCGTAAATCTTCCTAGTCAAGGAGGCACGCAATGGATCAAGCAGCGCACGAGAGGAGTGGTGTCACTCACCTTGATCACTGCTGTAGTGTAAGGCATCGCATCGAAATCAGCCATGGTAAACTGTGTGTCACCACGGGCTCGGACAGTAGCCTCCGTTTCCCGTATCTCAGCGCGGAGTCTGGACTGCACTTTGGGATGCCGCGCAAGCTCCAAGAGGATCCAACTTAAGGAGTTTGACGTGGTCTCATGTCCCGCAAGCAGAATCGTACTGATGATCATTGAACGAGCGACCGGAAGCAGAGATTAATTCATGCTCCATACCACATCTGAGCTAACAGTTCATCCTTTGTCAACTTGTTTTTTGCCTCTGCATCCATATTGGCCTTGACTGCGAGGATGTCAGTAGTGCCGGTGAGCGACAGTAGCATCGCCTACCAAGCGAGCTGAAGACGTCCCGGCTCCCCCTTCCTTCCAGCAGGGTCTCGGCTTTCTCCCGAACCATTCCCTTTGCTACTTCCGTAGCCATCTTTTTCACCTCGCGCGCGCGTTCAAGCCGAGGGTTTGATCCATGATCGGTTATCCACTCAAGTATCCATGGCGGAAAATACTTGGAAGCAGCCTGTATAAAAATTTGCTGCGCAGAGGGACGTCCAAAAATGTCGCTACTGGGAACAACACAAGTTGATTCACAGTCCGAAAAGAAGGTCCACGGGAGGAACTGACAGCATATTGTGATACTTCCTCGCCAAGGGATGCTGATCGTTTTGCATGGTGCCGAATTGGACATCGAACGCAGCTGGTGGAAAGTCGACGGGTTCATTCATATCTAGCAGGAACAGAGGCGTACCTTGGCCAATTGCATCCAGTGTTCCACGGGAGAGCCAAGCTGGGATATTGAAGACGGCTTTCTGGTCACTATTGCTCTCAATGATCTCCATCCATTTCGTGCACATCTTCACCGCAGGTAAGACTGTGATGGCCGAAGGGAGTTGGCATCCATGGACTCACAGATTCAGCACATTCCTTGAAGACGCTCAAGAAAGTTTTGGACTCCGGACCGCCAAATCCCGGAAGGAGCACCTTCCTTTGCCGTTTATGATCATCTCCTGTCAAACGGTTATCAGAAATCCAAACAATCGTCCAGTTTGAACTACCGTCCGCCCAAATGACCCCCTTTCCATTTATCATTCGGGAAATCACCCGGAGATTGGGTTGCTTCGGATAACGGTAGGCTGAAGTATTGAATATCCATTGGAGTGCTTTTGGATCGGCGACCAGGAGTTGGTCCTCCTAAAAATATCATGACATATGATTAGATACCAGCGGACACATGTAATCGATTAAACGTACTCCAAATACAGTCCTGAAGCGGACGACGTCCCCGTAGAGGTTTTGCCATTCAAAGTCGGCTTGACCAACAGGACGTTGGAATAACTCGAGTAAGTTTCCTGCAGGGCGTCAACAATGTGGCGAGCGAGCACAAAGGAAGACCTACCAAGGAGGAACGAGGATGACTTGGACCCACGGACCTGGGACAAAGATGGACGCGTCGGACGCTTAAGGAAGACATAGACAAAAACGAGGGCAGTCAGGCCCACAACCATAAACCCAGAGATCATGGTGAACAAGCGGTGTGAACGAACACGGAGAAAGCAAAGAGTTTATGAATGGTCACCGAGTTCCTTCATGACAATGACGGTATGATGCAATCGCTGATGCACGTCCGATTCATCCGATGACCGGTTTCTTAGGTCAAGAAACTGCTCCAAGAGGCGAGTCTTGGGCTAACTTCTTTGGGGCAGCAAATAAAACAATGTCGGCTAAAAACCTTTCAACAACTTGAAGTCAGTCTGACCTGCGACTATGACATGAGGCAGGACGACGCAGAGATTCTATTGGATGATTTGAAAAAGGTCGAGCAGATCAGAAATGTTCAATCCACATCGAGCATGTCCTTACTCGAAGTCAATTGTTTTTACATGCTTCTGGAAACCGCCAAGGAGGGCGGAAACACTAGCGGACAGCGCAGGACGTAAAGAGCGATAGTATTGGAGAAGAGGGAAAGAACAGGTACCGTCTACAGCGTAGGTACGTCCTCTATATATACTGCATGGTCAGGATGCCAAGTGTCGGGGTATGTCAGCGGGAATGTAAGTGCGGGTGAAAGGTATGCAGAAAGGTATGTTAGTGCGTAAGTGGGCTTACAGCTTCCGGGGTTACCCCTCCAAAGTCCGGGACCGGGACACGTTTCGATCCTCAGGTCATCACATAAGGACCCAGAGCATCCGCCGCGGGACAGAGGACCTTTTAGAGGAATGTTCTCGACGCATTTGGCCCTTGGACCATTTTTTTCTCACAGCCGGTGCGTCCTTGAACCATAGTGTCTTCCTTGTCTCGGCCCGTTGACATCGTTTCCAGACAAAACCCTGAACACCGATCATGGTCTATGAAGGGTTGGACTTGTAAGCTCTCCAGTCCAGGAATAAAAGGATTGCATCGTGATTCGTGAATGGTGAACTCACTCCACTCGCTATAATTCGACCGAGAGTTGCCTTTGCAGTAGAGGCTCCTGACCCCAATATGTAAAGTGCCATGACATGTAACTCACCCTGTTTTAGCCGCGGCCCGCAAAGCCTCTCCTTGTCCACGTCCCCGTTAACGTTGCGAGAAGTAGTCCAAGGTAGACTGGGTAGCAAACATGGTGGTATGGATGACCAGTCTTGGCGGAAGAAGGGCGACGCTGGCGCGGTTCCAGTGGACGGTGACAGACCTTTTCCAGCACATTTGTACGCAGAAAGTAAACGATAATGACGAGTCTGACAGGCTTTCCGCCAGTCGACTCCTCGCCACAATAATAATACATCATGATATACCGATACACAGGAATCTCGAAAGACGTCCGTTTCCCGCAAAACAAAGAACGAGCAAGAATACACAAAAAATGGCTACGCTTTCGTTCGGTGAATGCCAGATCAGTGGCATCGAACAAACTCCGTCTGCAACTAAGACCCACGTTTGCCCTATATTCGGTTCTGATGAGTCGCTCGAGTAAAAGAGTGGGGTTGTACGAACCTTGCCCGCGCCACTTCCTACTCCATTCTGACAATGTTCGTGAGCGAGCGTGGTCACACGAAAGTTGCATTGACTCACCAGCACATTCTGCGCCGGTAAAGCTTGGGTGGCATCACCACTTACCTTTCCTTTCTTAGCAGCGTTCGGATGTTTGATGGTGACGACCTCGGTGGCTGCATTGTCGCCAGCATTATTGTTTGCGGCTTGGCCCTCCACCCTGACGTTCTGGTCATCCGAGTGAAGAGCTAAGTCGAACCACTCTGCTACGACTGCCCTCACGACATCCTCGGGGGCACTGGCGATTGTTGGTGTCTTGCATCCGAGCTCGGATGCACGGAGGAGCACGCGTTCGCGTGCGCTGGCGAGTTTGAGCACAGTGTCCAACGTCAATATCCTTCCTTCCTCGGGCGAGGGAAGCGTTGGGCTTGTGCAGAGTGCCATGTAGGAAGGGAGCAAGAGCTCGCTGTCCACCAGGTACCGTTTGTACATCGTAATTTTTTCGATTGGCTCGAGTTTCACCTTCTCAAGGTGACGAATGGCGAGGTTTCTGATCTCAGCGAATCGCCATTGGGTTGCTAGCCGCAGGATGGTGAGCCATTTCTCCTTCGTTTGCTTGGAATACGAGTACGCACTCGGTGAGTCAAGTCAATATCATTGAGCGAAGCTCCTACAATTCCAATCGCCACTCACGGATTGTAAAAGACCCATACAAAGTCGGCAAAGTCATCCGTCTTGGTGTCGTGAATGATATATGGGCTATCGGGCGAGCCGACCTCGCCTTCGCTGGAAGGTCCCAAACGGTCGCGGAAGTAGTCGGACTCTCTCTCGAAGAAATATTTGTGTAAGCGGAAGAGAGTGCTCTCGACCTAGATATCGCTGAACATCAGCGGGTCCATATCGGGTCGGCGGCCATTGATCCATCACGCACCAGGAAGCAAATATTTCCATCGCGGAGATAATAATCCTGGTGGCGCTTCATAGAGCTGACGCCCAGGGTAGAGTCGGCGGGCATGCTTTTCAAATTGGATTGTCGTCGTCGGGAGGGACTTTCGGATGGGACGGAGAACACTGGCCAAAGGCTTTTATCAGCTTCACTATCAAGCTTCTTGACCACGAATCTCGGGTTGGTTTAAGTTTGTTTTCTCAAGATGTTCTCTGTGCCGACCTCGTGTCCGTTCGACTTCTTTCTTAGCTTTACCGGCACACGCGTTCCGTTCAACAAGGATAGCCATCGCGTGCATCTACTGATGATCTACAGCAACGTGGACCTACAAGCGTCTTATCGCGAGAAGATCCGACATTTTTGTGGTCATGCGCATGCCATCACAGAATCACAGATGGAGCACAGGCTTAGGGGTCCGAGTTTCGGTTGACACGTCTTAGGAACACTCGGTGTGGGTGCGTTCATCACGCCACGGTTGATATTTCAAACAGGAGTGGGCGCGTTTTCCTTCCGCGGATCATACGGAGACCATGTCGCCTTAAAAAGAACACCATCGAGGTCACATCGCTGGCAAATCTGCATTTTATTTTGGGAAAATCGTATTGAGAATAACACCAGGTTACTTCACGAATGTGGAGGGAATGTACTTTTTTTTGGCAGTGGTTGCCCACCCGAAAAGATCGCAGTGTACAGATCAGTTAATCCATCGGTCACGGTTTCTTGCCACGCCCAGCTGCTGCCAGTGCCGCTTTCGCTGCCTTCTTGCTTAAACCTTTCCCGCCTGCATTGAAATTTAGATAATTGTAAGAGTAACCAAACGCAAAGAAGTACCTTGCTTGCCGGGTTTGACACCCTCGTTATCAGAAAACACACTCGCGGCATCGTTATCCTTGCCCAATTCATCCTTTTCAGCGTCATTCACGTTATCGTTGGATTCAGCAGTCACATCGTTACTATGTTCACTTGATGGTACAACAGGTTTGGTAATCAAATCATCATCATGAGAACCAGCTCTTGAGTCCGCCTGTGGTAAATTCCGAATGAGCAGCTGTTAGAACAGAACGACTGAGCAACTCGCCGAAGATGAAGGCTCACCCACTCCTCCAGACTTAGGAGACAGCAAGGAAGAACCACTACTTGCTTCCTGTGACGGCGTCTCTTTGTTGTCCTTTGCCTTGCCAGTTGCTGGGGGTGGTGCCGCTGGTGGGGGTGTTGACGTTGCCAGAGCTGTTTTGACCGGAGGCGCCGGTGCTCGTGGTTCGTGTTGTGCTGTTGATTGTTGTCCCATTACTTGCGTTGCTGGTGTTGGTGTTGGTGTTGCCGATCCCTGGGGCGACATGACGGAGGCGAAGGAAGGCAGAGAGTCAACCGAAGAACCTCTGGGATCAGCTGCCGACCCACCATTAGCTCGAGATGCGGGAGCACCGTGGGCCTTTGGAGGTGGAGCCGGATTGAGTTTAATGGCGCTGTTCACTGAGCCGTTGACGCCATTGGCAGGGGAAGTCACAGGGGCGGGGGAAGTAGGGCGAGAACCGAGATTGAAGATCTCCCGGATAAGGATCTCAACCTCCGTGTCCTCGAAGTCCTCGAAGGTGGGAGTACGGATCCCGCTTTCGGAAGCCTGTAGACGCAAGCGTTCACGCGCCTCGGCGACGCGGAGGACTGTCTCCATCCCCAACTTCATACCCTCCGTGAAGGAGAGAGGCTTGTCCCGCTTGCAGACAGCGATGTAAGAAGGAATGAGGTAGAGACGACTGATGTTGTTATCATGATATATGGAAATTTTCTCGACGGCCTCGATAGTATCAATTTTCTCGAGCTCGCGGACGGACAACTCCTTGACGTTGTCAAAGGTCCAACGATTAGCGAGCTTGAGAATGCTGAGCCATGTCTCCAGCGGGGCATCGTACACCGAGTATTTGCTGTGCGTCGTCAGCAAACGCCTGAAGCGCGCGAAGATGCGATGGAGCGGACTTACGGGTTGTAGAACACCCAGAGGAACCGAGCGAAATCTTCGCTCTTGACATCCTCGAGGGTGTACGCGTTACTGTCCGTCGAACCGAGCTCCGTGTCGCCATTGTTGTTCGCGTTGTTGACCTTCTGGCGGAAAAAGAGGGACTCGCGTTCGAAGAAATAACTGTGAATCCGGTACAAATGGTTTTCGACCTGCGGAGCCATGTTAGCGCCCAGTGAGGAAGGCGACGCAAACGACGATACTGACGAGGACGGTCATGTCACCTCCACGCAGATAGAAATCCTTGTGGTGGACGACGCGAGAGACACCATGCGATGAGTCGGTAGGCATAACGGACTCTACTAGAGAGAGGAGAGAGGATGGTGGAGAGAGAGAGGACTTGGGCTCTAAGGGAAATTTTCGAAGCAAGTCAAGATATACGTTTCCCGATAAGTTTGGTTTCGGCTACACGTGTTGGCTACACGTTGCCCATCGTCTTCTCCCCCCTTATGTATTTTCTTCATCAACGCCCTGCACCTCCGTTGCGTAAATGTGCCCACTGTCGGGAACACCGCCTGGTTCGTGTACGTCGACGGCGCCGTCATGAGGTTTTTTTTTCACAAGTGAGGCTAGGGCGGAGAAATCGGAGAAGCATTGCTGGGAAAGATCTCAAAGCCGCGCCACGGCCATCGCATCTCTCCATACTTTGGAGCCCAGGCTCAAGGGCGTTGGAGTATGGCCATTGATCTGATAGACCCAGAACAGATCTGTGGTATCATGATCAGTACACGAGGATACCTGCAAGTGCGATTTGAGGCCGCCGCTGCCAGAGAAGGCAGCACCTTCGTACCCCTAACTGCGGCAAAGGGTTCAATCACATACGGTGATGATTGGCAGCGATACGCCAGCGCCGTCGCCGCCAGTGGCTGATAATCAAATCCACGCGTCAGCTGCGTGTACCGTGGTGTGTACTACAGTAATAGGTTGCTCCATTCCGTATATCACAGGTGAAGGAAGTGTGCAACAGCAGCATTCACGCAATCCAATTACCAGATAACCACCACAACTGACATAACCGAATTTCAGAAAGCAATGCTCCACACGACATAAGTAACACCACTTGAATCATGATCATTCTAGACCAAGGACGAACCTGTCAATGTGCGTCCCTTTGAACCCTTTTCCGTCGCATCGACCTTGTCCGTTTCGTGGCTTGTGTCATCATCTGAAGGGAAATCAACCAGTTATCATCTCTCACGCGTGCAAATGAAAAAAGCACGGGAGTGTGCAATGACACACAACAGCCTGAACTTACCTGAAATCTGAAACATGCGTTTTATAACGGGTGTGAAATCCACCATGCTCGCGTCCCGTGAACCAGCGGTGAGTGCCGTAACTTTGTAGCCACTGCCGTCCCAAGAGTTAGTGAAAGTCCAGCTCTCTCGGACGGCAGCCACTTTCAGCGCCAACTCTGCGCCAAGAAACTCAAGGTCATCGTTTCCAAGGGGTTCTTTTCGTTTGGCCAGTTCATTCAGCCCCGCAAGGAGCCACGGTTGAATATCATAGTGGACGGCAAGCCCCACCTTCTCTGATGAAGTCTTGCTGACCTGATCGTATGGCATAATTTTGATGGCATACTTGTGGATTGCGTCGAATTGCCACATGTGTGCCAATTTCACCACGGGAAACCACATTTCGAAGTTTGGGAATAGTTTCGTAGTCTCCTCGCAAGCACTGGAGACCAGAGCGTAGGGTACTACTGTACGTATTCAAAGTCCACGGGTGGGTATCATCGACTTACTGCATAAAAAGAACCTCGAGGAGGCGCTTGAATTCCTCTTTTGTGACCCCATCCAGACGAATGGGATTGCTGTCGCTTGACCCCTCTGCGACTTCGGATACAGGGAGAGAAAACATATCTCGAAAGACCTTGGACTGGAATTCTAATGGTTGCCGAGGCACCTTGAAGAGGCAATTCCCCACCCGGGGTGTCACAGTGAGCCAAGAATAGAATGGATAGTGACTAGAGTCATGTAGAATTGGTCATCTCTCTCAACCTTGGCCATTTTCGTAGTGTGTTGATTGATGACTGAATCGTCCAAGTGAGAAACTCTGAGGAAAAAGAGCGTATAGGAGCTCGTACGTGGCAGTGCAATCGGGCACGTCATGCCACGCGTCATAACAACCGAGGCAGATGAGAACATCATCGAGATACATAACAATCAAATGCAAGTTTCAGTTTCGTAGAACTTCGAAGTGGGTCCGTACACTCGCGGTCGCACGCTATGTGCGGACAACACAGACACCGATCAGGTTATCTTCTTTCTGTGCCCCACCGCCCCGCCGAAACCAGCCGCCATGGAAAGCTCACTGGAATTGCTCGAGGAGGTGGGTGCCTTCTGGATAGGCCTCTTCTCTGACGTATAAGTGCGGGTGTAGAAATTCAGAAGAGTGGAACAGGAAAGCGAGCGCAGAGCACTCGACGAGCGTGAGCTATCACGGACGGGACTGGTAGACGCCACAACAGAACCAAGAAAGCACCATAAGAAGCCGGCAGTCTTGGTGAGTCAATTCGGAAAGGTGAACGTCTTGTCCTCGAGGTTTGTGCGCTTTCTGACTCCCACCAGCAAGAAGAGCAAGGAGACGATGGTCTAAATTCACTGGCGCCGTCACCTCTGTCTGCCGCAGCATCCAAGTCAACGTTCTACCATACGCTGGCCAACGTGAGTTAACATCATCTCCATGGGGTTTCATGTGACACAGACAAAGTATCCAGCCACGGAGTGTTGAGTCTTTTGTGTCGGTGAATTCCGAGGAGGACACACAACGCACCGATGAACAGCACGAGATCCGGGTGGAGAGAATAGCCGGTCGTCAATCTATTCCCCAAACTGTTGGCTCGCTGCTACCACGACGGTTGACACGTGCACAGTCACAGGTCGACTGCAGCTCCATTAACAGGAGTATGGTCATTGACGTGTCGGTCGAGACAACTACGGAGTCGTCCCGTCCTCCTCCCAACATGCAAACGTCAACTGCATATGCCACGAGACCGTTGCGATCGCGCGCAGCTACTGTGGGTGTTGTCACGTCTCATGGGGGATTGGTGGAACGGGCGAGGGACTTTGCGCGCAAACTGCGACGAAAGAGTAGGACAGAGGTCTCGTAGGTTCCAGCCGCGGGGGTGTTACGGTGGTGTTCCAGAACGGGAGCATCTTCGCCGTTGCCAAGGTGCCCAGTTGTCTCATTTTAATTGGAGCTGTCAAGAAGTATGTGCTTACCTGAGCTTCTTCTATATCCATCTATACCCCACTATAATGTCTTTTGTTATGGTCTTCTCGATGGCCGAGTCGTCGATATGACGGTCGAAATGAAGCGAAATGAACCCGTGTCAGCTCGAATGTGGTGAGCGAGGGTTGACTGAGCTCGGCTTCACGGGGATGACCCGCGTTGATTTACGTTTCGGATGGCTAAAGTGGGAATCTCACAATTACATCGCCGCAAGTGCGCTCAGTCCTTTCGTCATACACCGCCCTCGCATAAAGGTGCAGTCAAAATGACATGCCATTGCCTCAATTCTTCCTCGCACTCACTAACAGGATGCTCAGTTCTCCTCGACTTCTCGTCGACAAGTGCACTCCTCGCGATCGGTATGCGAGGACACACGTGCCCCTGAGTACTTCGCTCTGCCCCAGTGCTGACGACTCCCTCGTCACCGCAGTGCGTCCCATGATCCGCTTTTTCTCTTCACCACAACTAATAGTCCTTACAGCATCATCTGGCACCCAGCGTCGCAAGGCGCCGTGCACATTCATCCTCTGACTCGCAGGGCTGGAAGCTGCTCCCAACACCCATACGACCCACGTTCCGGCCTCGTGATTACGAGCTGCCCCCATGTGCAGAAGACGACGATCGATCAGACACCCATACCGTCTCTCTCAAGGTTCTCCGTCGCTCTCTCAAAAACGTCGAGTTCGATCCATCATGTCTCGATTGCCTCGATCAACAGACTCTTCTATCACCTACGGAATCCTTCTCAGACGTCTGCTATACCGAAGCTACGCACGATCAGGTACCCGTACCCCTACTGCAACCTCTGCAGCCACGCATACGGAAGCGCACTGCGTATTATGATAGGACTGCGATGAGCGAAGAAGATCCTTATCACGATTGGGATGAAAACATGTCTGTCAGATGGACACGGCCTTCGCAAAAGCCGGTTAGTAGACTGATATCGATCTCCGCTTATACTGATCGTCCATCTTAGCCCCCCGTTCCGCCACTACCCGAGCATCTGAAGAAGCCCAAGAGCGCCGAGCCACGGCCAAGCTATCAGCAGTCCGTGCTCGCTGACATCGAGACCCAGCTGCTCCGGGTCGCCACCAACCCGGGCGAATCTGTACATTATTTCCCAGTGCCATCGCACAGGCGAAGTGAGGAGTCTCGGAATTCCTCGTTGGATTCCCCATCATCTGTCCTTTCGACGTCCTCAAAATCTTCTTCCACCAAGTCCAGCGGGACGTTCAAACGCTTGGGTAACGCACTCGGTCGTGCCCGCTCCAAATCGAGAGCTTGAGTTTTGAACCATGTGTCTTTTTCTGTCGTTGCTACTGATCTACACGTTCTTTACGTTCCCTGCCTACAGTACCTTTTTTTACTAGTATCAGCCATATTCTAACGTCATCACATCTGCACTTTTAGCCACTTTGTTGTCTGTTTTTCACAGCATGTTCTACTGTATCGTTTCCTTGGTGGTGTTTAGGATACATATTGAATTTCTAGTTCATGAATCACATCCGAGTTGATGTTCTTCGAAGAACCTCGCATGTACCACCGGACCGGGCTCGAATCTTGAGTGAACAAAGTTTAATCGCAGTCGTCGAGTTGAGTTACCATGCCAGTGAGAATGTATGAGTTATAATGATGGTAGGCAAGGACGCCGCGGGGCGCCCATAAAAATGCAACGCGGGAACCAAAGGACATACAGAAGAGGCTTATCTCGTCCGACGGCGGATCGAAGCCAAGCGAAAACTTTGGACGGACCTGGTGATACAATCCCACCCCTCCAGGTCGGCAATGACGGAATGATAAAAATGATCCCGACCGTTATCAATACGCGCCATCTATGAAGGTTACTCGGCCACTTACACGTATCATGATCAGTGCGCTCCCACAAACGTGATCGAGGTGGTTTTCATCGAAGCTCATATCATGCGTTGCCGTGTGAGATTGCCATGGACATGAGCGAGAAACCAAGCGCATTAATTAAAACGCGCCCAAGATGGCCATATAACGAGAAGAGAGCGTCGGTTCGGTGTCGGCACCAAGGAACGTGTTCCAGGAAGTACATACATAAACCGAAGTCGAGGACCTCAAGGCGCATCATGACCACATACGGGCTTAGAGAGGACGTTTGTATTGTTAGACGTTTCGGGTGAGTTCACACCAGCTCGTTTCATTACGTTCCGAGTGGTGATACAGTGTTTTCGGATTGAGCGCTATGAAGAGGTTACGCGCGGCGTTAGGTCGAGCTAGCGCTGGACGACCGTTCTCGACCGTTCTTTGAGAACCAAATCAGTGAACCTAGAGATATGACCTCATTTGCGTGCTGATAGTATGTATGTATGGTACGTAACTTGTTCGGGGCCCGGCGAGCAATGACCTTGAAGCTCGAGGTCCGTCCAGGCAGTTGAATGGTTTTTCGTCGGGTACGCCGTTTCGTTCTCATGCTGATTCACAAAAAGCCTTCATTTTTGTCTGCAATTTGTCGCAGGTACCTTCCCGGTCGTTGCGGTGGTAAATTCGGTCCGGTGTTCAGTTGAATCGGCGCGCAAACTATTCGCCGTGGAGTTTCATACCCCCGACAGGTGCGGCAAGAACGAGCTCGGACGCTCCACAACGAAACGCATCATTTCCGAACTCTGCCACACACCACCCAGTAGATGGACCTGCAGGGGCTGAGGTACTCCCGGGGCGAGACTGGAATCGGTTGTTGTGCCACGTCGTCTCCATATTTCCGCTAGTTCACTAGACGTCGGCGACGAAGAGCAGCTGCCCAACTACAAACCAACACTGCCTAACACTGCCTGCCAATGTGCGGAACAGAGTGTCAACGTCTGTCGTATACATATGACTGTAAAAACCTAAGTTTATAAGTACGGTAAGTAGTACCTCCGTATCGCTTCTAGATCTGTCGCTGACGTGACAGGTAGGACTGGACGTTTGTTAACAGCTTTGGAGCGGCGATGTTGCCCAAATGCCTCGCCTACAGCGCATACAACGCAGTTGGCCGACGTCCCGGGCGTATCACAATCTGTCGACATTGGGACCAAGTTGGAAGTGCTTGTGAGTGACGGGCATATCAGCCTGATGGGAGCAAGTCTTAAAAGTCGCTAGACATCCACTGTGGTCCGTGTTTCTCGCCTCAGGTACGACTGAAATATATCAGACTGTCAAGAATTCTTCAACACCGAAGATACCGATACCCCAAGTGAGCCGCACCAGGGAGGTGCATGTGCGTCCTTACCCGCGAAGGACTTGACCTACACTTTCGCCGTCAAAGTGAGGCAGCACTTGCGGTTCGGCTGTGACCTTAATCGCATTACTCGAGTCCTACAGATTGATGTACGCGCAGTTTGCACAGCTGTGGTACTCGAGTAACGCGATCAATTATCCTACAGGAAATGCGTCTGATACGAGAGCTTTCTCGCTGTTTTTGGGACTTGATACCGCATCGACAGTTCACAAAGGCAGGAGGGGTTTACCTGCTCCTTTTCTGATTCAATTCCGATTATAGTTCCCGTATCATCTTTGTGGCAGTCGGCGAACAATATACCTGACGTTTACCACTGTCTTCGCAGAAGCTGTTTGCTACCGGATCCTAATTTCAGGATCCGGAGCCATCACATTAATGCGACGTCACCTTGGATCGCTGACGTTTTTCGCCGCGACGTTGGTGGATCCAGCCGAGCGGAGGTTCTTCATTGCACACAAATGGCTTGGCCCATCACACTCGTACACGCATTTTATTAATCTTTCATTATACCATCCCGGACCGAACGGACGTAGGCCGGATACCGATACCGTTTCTCCGTGACCACGTAGTTCTGATACACCTTGGCTCGAACATCCATGTCCCACGGATGTTTTGGACCGGTCACGAGGATGGCGCAGAATCCCCCTTTCACACGACTTGGCCTTGGTATTAAGGCCAACCATCCGGACCATCAGTTTCTGCATGCTTCTTGACCCAGCGATAAGTATGTAGTCCCTGACGCGGCGGCGTTGGTGTCGGCACCACACTTGTCAAATATGAAGCCACCGCACACTGCCGTCGGAGAGAGAGTAAAATTAGATTAGGCGCCATTGAGCCGATAAGGCTTTCCCTTGTCCATGTCGCTCTGATCACGGTGGATGGTGCGTCGATGGCGTATAGAGATGGAACGTTTCGCCATCCAGTGTACATCTGCAACGTGGACTGTGCGATCCGATGCGCGAGGAAGTGCCTGTAAATATTTTAACCCCGTCTTCGGGTGTTTCGACGTGGATGAGTGCAGGCGCGACGTGTGGCCAGATAAGCTGTACATAATTCTCAATGTAAACCTAGGCTCGGGTTCACATGACCGGCCTTTCAGGACGGAAGAACAAGGACTGACGGTATCGGTAGTTCTTTCAACCAAACATCAATACAGTTCTCGGACTCATCACTTAGGTACTGGGTTCACTTGTGTTCTATCACGGCCCAGATTTTGCCTTACCAGGATGATTACTACAGAAGAGAAGGTGAACGTTCGAGCCCAACTAGGGTACATTGCGCGTCCTGATACGTGACTATCGGCATTGTCATTTCCGAACAACTGTAACAGAAGGGAGCCATGGAGATAAAATGTTCCTCACTATCGCGAACAAGTATAGTCGATATCCATTTCATGCATGCGATGATGTTACCCCAAGGGGAGACCATGTGTCACTACGATGGATGGAATCGGAGACGACGGAAAGGGAACGTGAGGTACGATGGAATACGGGTTACTACTGTTGAAGCGTGATTTGCAATAGTCGAACTTGACACTTTGACAACGTTGACATGCCCTTGAACGAAAATGTAGATTCCCATTCCGTCGGAGTCGACGTCTGTCAACATGCTAGTGGTGACTAGTGACTAGTGACTGCCGGTCCCTGGTGCCTTGTCCTGTTGGCTGTGCGAAATGCGCCGTTGACCAGCCATTTGCAGCCCTCTGCGGCACCAGTCGCGAGTTGGCCACGCACCCATGCTTCGGGATCATTCCGATCACAGGACAACGTGTGATTCTGCGACCTTGTAAAAGTGGATGGCCTCGGGATGACCAGACCCACAGTTGTATAGTGAGTTTGCGAGTCAAACCTGGCAGCAAGCCACAAGTTACGGGCAGAGCCATGACTGGCTCGCTTAGCCGAGCGTCGTCGACGAACACGCGTTTGATGCCATATATGTGTGAATGCAGCATGGCCGTCAGGGGTCCAAGGTCACCCCTGACACGGTGCTGTGAGGAAATGAACGGCATTTATCGTGGTGAATCCCAAATTCGATCATCCTCGGGCCGGCGGGGTGGGGCCTGATACGAGTATTTGTGCTGCGTATTCTGACCGATAATTATGGATCAGGACAAGTATCCGCTGCATCAAGAGTGAGGAGCGCGATTATTTGCATGTCAGGGGTTTGCACGCAAAACGCTTGAAAACATTCGCGGGAGGCAATGACGAAGGCCAGGATGCACCCACCTCCGGCGATGACCGAGATAAGGGGGATAAGTTCATACATCATTAATGACCCATTAGTGCACTAGTGGCTGTGAGCGTGTATACCGTTGATTGCGCCATTGGACGTACTATTGTGAATACGACGCTGCGGAAACCAGTGATCAGTGCACGACGCAATGTCAAACACTGAGGCTCGCCTTGATTAATAGTAGTTAGTGAAGAGAGCTAGGCTACCTGTGCAGCTTAAAAATTCCCTCGGTGGTTTTCAATCGAGGGAAGTGTGGCGGCGATGGTGGCGGCATTTGCGGTGCACTCGTGGAAAAGGGATATGTCAAATATGAAGGAATAGAGGCACGAGTAGAGGGAGGCGGTTTGGAAACAAGAATGAGGTGGCGGAGCAATCGAAAGGAGTGCTAAAATGCCCTCTGAGTGTGTCAGGGTCGGCAAGGGGGTGAACTTCAGGTTGGCATGCCGGATGAAGGTTTGACCCACGGTAAGCGCATGTTAGCCAGAATTGGGATGGGGACTGCATTCAGGTGCGTGCGGTGCGAGTTCCAAGTGTATTGTTGGCAGTGCCTCGGGCAATTCACAGGCTGGTTATTTTGGCCTGCTGCTCGCCACGACGAGAAAGGCGTGATGGTTGCTGATCCATGCAAACCAGCGCCTCTGCAGAGCAGAGTGGAACGAAAACGGGCAGTGAGGCGCGAGGATGGCAAGTGTAATGAAAAGAAGGGGCATTTGGATGAATCGGCTTCGACAAGGATGTCATGCGCTCCTTCTGCCAGGCACATGGGCAAGCACTATTCGTTGACAGGTCCTGCGTACCTCTCTGTCGACTGCCTGACAGGTTACAGGGAGGAAAGAAATATATAGTTTTCGAGAAAAATACGAATAAAAAAAAGGCGAAAATAGTACCAGGCACTGGACGTAATGTGCCTGAGTGATCTGATTGGTCGAACGCAGATCCTTAGCAGTCCACTCCCAGTCCTCCCACCGCACCAAGTCCTTTCTCCCTCCCCCCTCGATTCTCCCCGCCGCACTCCCTCTCCGCTGCTCGTCGCGCCGGGCGTCCTCCTCCCCCTCGTCGCCGTCGCCGTCGCACGCAGCCAGCTCTCCTTCCCGCTAGACGCTCCCCATGGCGCGCAGGCCCACCTCCTCCGCTGGTGCCTCTCGCCCCTTCACGTCCTCTGGCCTCCGTCACCCAACCTCCCAAGGCGCGTTTGACAACGCCAACTATCCCACCGACAACAACTACGTCGAGGAAGAGGAGGAAGAAGAAAGCGACGCCGAGGACCTCTTCGCATTTCTCCCACCCTCGACCGCAGATCAACAGAGAGACGCACAGAAGCTCCGCCCTCAGGAGCTTCCTCACAGCACGCTCCCATACACCCAGCTCTTCTCTCATGCCCTCCCTCCAGATGCCCCTTCCGTCGCGTACCCCTCCCCAACCTTCGATCCTTATGCCCGTTTCCCTGCCGATGTAGCTGGGCCATCCAGTCTTTTCTCTCCTCCCATATCAAACTTACCCGTCGAGAGCCCCCCGTCCACCATTTCCCAGTATGCCGGGAGCGACCCGTACCGTATGCGAAGGCTTAGCTCCACCCGCGCCCCAACAGCGGACACGAGACCGTCTAAAACGAGCATCACCGGTCCGCGCGAAATCCATCTCGACCTTCTCTCTAGTCCCCCAGAGAAGACCCTCGAAGTAGACCCTCCTGAATCATCCCGGCAAAAACGGAATTTGTCTTCCACTATAGCTGGTGATACCGCAACGCTCGACCTCACACCGAGCATGCTGGAGGAAGACAGTCGGGACGGATCGATAAAGTGCGTTTCCTTGTTGCCGTCCTTCTCATTCGCTCACAATCATGCCTAGGATGGAGTTTGACTTTGATGCAGTCAACGAAGAGGACAGTCCTTTCCCAGAAGTCCGGGCGTCTGTCTCCAACATCGATGACCCAGAAATGCCAGTAATGACTCTCCGTATGTGGGTCATAGGTCTCATACTCAGCTTGATTGGCGGGTTGGTCCATTCACCCTCTATCCATTTTAGCCGTTTCTTAATATTCGCAGATCATTGAATGTCTTCTTCAACTTCCGACAGCCGGCACCGAGTGTCTCGCCCCTTGCACTTCTGATCATAAGCTATCCCGTTGGCAAACTCCTCGCCTTCATCCTCCCAATCACTACCTATCGACTCCCTCGATGGCTTGGCGGGCTAGAATTCTCGCTGAACCCCGGCCCTTGGAATATCAAGGAACATGTTCTCGTCTACATCATGGCAAACGTGGCCATTGGGCCTCCATACGCTCTCAATGCCATCGTCGTAACTGAGCTCAACTATCACATATCGGTTGATTATTGGTTTAGTAGTCTCCTTGTCGTCGCCACCCAGCTCACGGGTTTCGGTCTTGCTGGCCTGTGCAGGCGATTCCTGGTGTGGCCCGCTGGCATGGTTTGGCCCCAAAATCTCGTGACATGTACGCTGCTGAACACTTTGCATGCGGAAGACGACGCGCAACCCGGAGTTATTTCTCGTTATAAATATTTCCTCCTCGTCTTGGCGGGTGCATTCTTCTTCTATTTCATACCTGGTGAGTATTTGCCTTGTTTGTGGTCGAAAACACGCTCATACTTGGTCAGGGTACCTCTTCACAGCTCTTTCGGTGTTTTCATGGTTATGTTGGATCTTCCCAGACAATGTCCCAGTCAACCAGATGTTCGGCGTGTGGTCCGGGTTAGGGCTGAGTGTCCTTACTTTCGACTGGTCTCAGATTTCATGGATCGGAAGTCCACTGATGTTTCCCTGGTGGGCCGAAGCGCATATATTCGTTGGCTTCGTGCTTTTCTTTTGGATCATCACGCCTTTGATGTACTATACAAACGTACTGTCCTTTTTTTCATCGAAATTTGCCTTTTTAACTTTTAATTCACAGACTTGGAACCTCGCATATTTCCCCATCAATGACGATAACCCATACGACCGCTTCGGGAATTACTACAACATTTCCCTTGTAGTAGACAGCTCAAATCGCTTCAATGTCACGGCATACAACGAGTATTCCCCGCTATACCTGCCAGCAACTTATGCCATGACGTACCTCCTCGCGTTCGCCCTCTCAACCTGCGTGCTGGTCCACACTGTTTTGTATCATGGCCGTAGCCTGATAAATGGGATGAAGAAGATCCGTGTGGAACCAGACGATATCCATGCAAAATTGATGCGCAACTACCCAGAGGTGCCGAATTGGTGGTACATTGTGTTTTTCGTGGGCTTTTTCTTCATGATGGTGCTTATTGTCGAGGTGCGTGAGCGTGCGGCCATCCCGTTGCCCTTGTTCACTACCTTTTCGTCACAGGTATGGCACACTACTGTGCCGGTGTGGGCTCTGTTGTTATCCGCGCTCTTGCCAGTGGTATACGTGCTACCTTCAGGTTTCATCTTCGCAATGACTGGTCAAGGGGTAAAGGTTCTATCTTATTGATACCATTCTAAAGCTTATTACATTCCATAGGTCTCGTTGAATCTGCTGGCTCAAATCATTCCGGGTACCCTGGAAGCTGGTAACCCCATTGCGAACATGGTGCGTATGATCGAACGCATCGTTTCACTTGCTTTTATTGATAATCCTCGTAGATCTTCAAGGCTTACGCGGTCCAGACACTGATGGAGGCGATTTCGTTCGTTCAGGACTTGAAACTAGGACATTACATCAAAGTACCTCCACGATCGACGTTCTTGGGTATGGTATTCTGCTCCTTACTACGAAGTATGCGCAGTCTGAAAACATGCAACAGTACAGAGTGTGGGGACAATTCTCGCTTCGTTCGTCCAAGTTGGCGTGAAGCAATGGATGTTTCACAATGTCAAGGATATCTGTTCTCCGAATCAACCAAATGACCTTACCTGCCCGCATAATCAAGTGTATTTCACGGCATCGGCGGTTTGGTAAGTACGATTATCGCTCTCCCGACAGTCTGTTCACCTCGCTCGTTCGGAAAAGGGGCCTCATCGGACCTACACGCCAGTTTGGTCCCGGCTCACTGTATTATCCTGAGCTGTATGCGATCATTGTTGGTGCCGTTCTCCCACTCCCGTTCTGGCTCTGGCAACGACGGTATCCCAACTCTTGGGTCAAAGTCGTGAGCACCCCGGTGGTTCTCAGTGGTGTGTCGTATATACCACCTGCCGGTGGGATCAATTACTCCGCGTGGTTTGCGACCGGGTTTGTATTCCAGTACCTTGTGCGGAAGCGGAACTTCGCTTGGTGGAGCAAGTTCAATTACGTTACTAGCGCCGCCTTAGATAGCGGTGAGTCCATTTCCTTTATCGGTGCCGTTGTGTGCCCTGACAAGAATTCTTTAGGTACTGTTCTGGCAGCCATTGTAATTTTCGCCACTCTACAAGTGAGTGCAACAATCAACGCCATCCGTTGGCACGATTTACTGAGCATGCTTTGCAGTTCCCGGATGGGGGGATCTATCTTAATTGGTGGGGGAACACAGTTTACCAGAACAGTAAGTGTCACTTGTTGTCCCGCACGTCACAATGCCAACAAACGTTGTACAGCCGCAGACTATAATCGTGTGCCGTTTAAAGCAATACCTCCAGGGGGCGTTCCGTTATCTTAATGTACTTAGCAAGCATCTGCATCAATATCATCACTTCATTTAGTCCCTCCTCAATTATACCGACTCACCACACGGACGTGTAGGATCAGGTATTTGCTTTTCCACTTCAGACATCGGTTTCGCGATATCAAAAGAAGCCTTGCCCTGTTTCACCCATGTGAAGCTGTGCAATCCTCGGGTGCCTTTGCGCGCTTGAAGGAGAAGTACCCCCGACTGATCGCAGATGAGTGGATTTAGCACGGCATACGACCTTGTCGGACAACACATTCCGGAGGGAAACGTCACATCTTTCCGAGGGAGAGAAGCAATCTACAGTTGACGCCACAAAGGGTGAACCCCGTCGTACCTGGTCGATGCCAGCTCAGATCTCCGTCACCATCGATCCATTTTTCTTGCATTTTTTAATGATAGTAAGCACGATGGGATACAACCACGTTGGGGTGTACGTATGACAACGAGATGATATCGTGTGCGTCCAAGGAAAAAGGTTGCACTGCCAGAAGACGATCATCCCCTTCCTCTACCCCGGGCGCCACGGGGACCTGTACCTCGGGCATTGCCACGCCCTGAAAAGGGGAAAGGTACGCAGTGAGACACATGCACCAAATGGTGGACGGTTCGGCGACCCACCTCTCCCTGGTAGTCCGCGTCCGCCCGGACCGCCTGGTGTTGAAAACGTGGTGTGGTGTGATCGTATCGTCCGACGGGGATGTGATGGATGGATGGAAAAAACGCCACGGAGGATCACGATCAGAAAAAAACAGAGACCGAGAGGAAAAGAGCGAGGACGTACCTCTGCCTGGACCGGGACCTGCACCCCTCGCGCTCCGCCCGGCTTCGCGTGCCCGTGCTTGTTCTTCCTTGACCGCGTCCAGGAGGGTATCCGGTACGCGCAAGTATTTTATCTTTTTTTTTTTTGCACACGACACCATACGCATACCAAGACCACGCGTCCACCGGGGGCAGTCACGATGAGATGGACGATCGAACCCAAAAAAGACGGGCAAAGGGGGGCGGGACTCACCGTACTACCACGGATGTAGCACTCCTTGAGCTTCCAGAATCGATCGCCGTCCGCGCTCGTCTGATACACTTCGCGTAGGGTGATGTTCATAAAGTTGTCGCAGTTGACGAGATGGCCGTTGAACGTCTCGCCGTTTTTGAGTTCTACGAGCTTGGACGCTGTGTCAGTAACCCAGGCGTTGTGTTTGGAACGCGTGATCAGGTGGTCGGAGGGCTCACCATCGGCTTGTTTTGGGCTGCGGTGAGTAGTGATAGTGGTAGCTGTGGAAGGCGTGATGAGGAGTAGGGATAGAACGGGGCGATCGTGTGTTACCATTGTGGCCGGCGATGGAGTTGTGCTCGTCGATTGTGCTTGATATGAGAGGAGCTTCTAAAGCGCGTCGGACTCATTCCTTGTTTCCGTGGCAGTGCAACAACATCCATTGACTACTTACTGTTACTTACAACACGAAAAATCAATCAAATGACGAGTTGGACAGACGGTGTAAGTGCCTTCAGGATGACATTTCCCTCATTTCCAGAATTGCTTCCATCGTTCTCAGCCTGTGGCTTCACCCACTTTATCTCTCCTTCCACCCGTCCCCTTGTCTCGTTCACCGACACGACACGATGACGCCCTTTCCCCGCGGGGTCCTCTACATCGTGTTGCGATAAGAGCTCTGTGCCCAACGTACTTTGAAGAGAATAAGTGCCCTCAAAGGCACTGTCAAGCTCGACGTGAACGCCACCCGCAATGGTTGCTGCTCGACACCGCAAGACAGAGTCCACGGGGCTGTCGGTGAACTTTAATTCAATTTCCCCGTGGATCGAATTCGCATCAACCCAGAACCCGCCACCGGTCAACGCTTCCGAGGTGAGCGAGATCTCTGCGTCGATCTGGCTGAGTCCAAGTTCAGCTTCCAACCGTGCCGGGCAGAGAATGAGAATTGCATACCCGTTGATTGTGTGGATTATGAAGATGGAGGGATCTGCGCCCTCACGGTGCAACAAGTTCACTGTTGGTGTGATATCGCCGTTTGTGGTGTGCAACTCGAGGAAAGTTCGGCCGTTAAAATGACCGTCGATGCCGCCATTCAGCGACGCGAATTGGCCGACCTCGGAAGTGACAGACTAGATGGCAACGTCAGAGGACGAGCAAAGATCAATTACCACAGTCTTCTTACCTGGACGCTTAGCCAGCCGTTGGCAGACGAGAGGGAGATACTCTCAAATATGACACTTTCCTCCAGGTCTGCTACGTTTTGATCGTAATTTGGCAACTTGGTCTCAAGTTTCTTCACTGACAGGGGACCCTCGCTCCCTGCGGGTAGAGTAAGGGTGACGTCAAATTCAAGTTTATTCCTACGCCGTGGCGCCATCCAGGGAGTCTGAAAAGTCCGGTTAAAGAAAGGCATGATAGAATCAAGGGATGATGACAAACAAAAATGCCAACGCCATATTCTCTATCCGCCCTTTCCATCTGACAGACAGTAGCATGCTCTAGGACTTGGTCGTCGTGATAAGCAACTCGGACGCGGACGTCCACCGTATCGGCCACTTGTGTAGATTGTTCGATGTTGACCAGACCCTGCTGGGACGCACCCCGAGAGATAAGATAGAGAGCATCCGAATCGAGTGGGAGGGAGAAGGTAGTCTCAGCCCCATAGGGGTACTCTGGTGACCAAGGGGGCTGGTCGTAATAGGTCGTCCAGTTTGTACTCCACACGCATTCATCGACGTCTCCGTCTGCTGGAGGTGGATATCCCACTTTGTCATCAGCCCAACGCTGCGAAAGATATCAGTTATACCTTTGAGGAAACCAAGCACAGTGGCTACACACCGATACGTGACGTCGACCGAAGACGCGCAGTCCGTATGAATTTAGGAGCCAGATGAGTGTCACGGCACCGAAGGCGAACTTGAAGATGGAAATGGATCGACGCCGGGTTCGCTCAGGCTGCGCGGAATAGGCGGGGCATGCTTCCGAGTGCAGGGGCTGAGCAGCAGGACAACCCTTCTCTAGGTTGTCGGGGGTATCAGAGTAGGTTCCGTCTTTGAAAGTGTCCATGGGCAGGTTGGAGGGAGGTCAGACGCAGCAGGACGCGCGAGATATAAATGCTGATCGGAAGAGCCCATGCCGCAGTGGCGCGTGCTGCGGCGCAGTTGGCTGAGGTGTTTCAACCCCTGTCACGTCGGAGCAATCCAGGCTTGCGTCGGATAGGCCGTTGGCTCGGAACTTTCTACTAGTACACGATGTCATGCACCAGGTCAATAGTAGCAATCACTTTAGAAACATCCGCGGAGAAAGCATTCTATTACCTTGCAAAGCCTGGTCTTACGGTGCGCGTTTCGTCTGCCAAACGTCAACACAAATACCTATTTACTGGTCTCGTCGTCTCAAAGTCGCTTTCCAAGCTTTGCATCAGATTCCCATCCACGGTCCAGCAAGGTCCCCGTCGGCAACGCCGACCCTAGTAGTAAGCAGGCTGGCACTTGGGTTTTAAATCCTCACTTGTCACTCC
>MU131004.1:5758-17819 GCA_015039435.1 Imleria badia
GACGCAATCTTGTTGAGGCCCGCTTCGATCTGCGCACGCGCGATCTGGGCGTACCGGTTCTTGAAGAGCTTGGCAAGGGTGGTCACCATCGCGTCTTTGAGCTCGGCGAGCTTACGTGCAAGCTCCTCGGGTTCGACTGTGTCTGCGCGCCCTTCGCGCGTCGCGGCGCCGCGCTGCGCCTCGGTGATGCCTTCCCCATACACCACCCCGTGGATGGAGCACATTTGAAACTCCATGACGTTTTGCGTGAGCGTGCCGGTCTTGTCTGAAAGACGTATTCGATCTGGCCGAGGTCGTCCGAGATACCCCAGTTCTTGGGGACGCAGGCGGTGTCAAAGGGTTTGTAGTACATGTCGACGTCTTGTGCGATGAAGTAGGCTTGGATGGTCTTGACAATTTCGATGGAGATGAAGAGCGATACGGGGACGATGTTCTGGAACGCGATGAGGCAGGAGCTGCAACATGTCAAATGGTGCATGCGTGACGAGGGGAACAAACTCACACAAAGGTGACGAGCGCGTTGAGCACCGAAGAGCTCGTCGGGTCTACGCCCGGTTCATAGATCTTCACACTCGTATTCAACTCGCCATTCAAGACACCATAGATGGCTGCAGAGTGCGCAGATGATGAGCAAAAATAAGAAGTTGACGATAACGTTAAAGTTGATCTCCTTGGCGATCTTGGATTGTTTGGATGGTGTAATGCCGCCGTTCAAGTAGATCTTGGTGTCTGGGCCGGTGAAGACGACGAGACCGATGATCCAAGCCGTGTTCCAAACGGTGCAACCACGGAGGAGTTTGTTGATAGTGATACCTTCCTTGCGAGAGTCGCCATTGGCGGGGTCCGTGTAGCGCAACACCCCGCTGTAAAGGTAGAGATTTTGGTGGGGTGGCTCCGATTCGAGTATAAAGGATGACTTTTCAAGGTCTTCTTCCGAGGCAATGGAAGACGTCGCGTTGAGAGCCTTGCGCGGTTTCAAGTTGGTCTCGCCGTCGAGGTTCTTGGTTTCTAGGTAACATATGCCGTCCGGACCCGAGGTTGACAGTATGACCACGTCCGCGGGGACCTGTTCGTTCTCCCTCAACAATACAACATCCCCGACTTCCAACTTCTTCCAAGGCGTCCTCTCCCATTGGGCGGTCCCGCTTGTTCTCCGCTTCCAGTCAATGACACCGAGCGACGAGCGAGAAGGTATGCTCTGCTGGTATGCCGAAAAAGACTTGGTTTGACCCCAAGAACCGACCTCTGCGGGGGTAAGCCGGGAGTGTGCGTATGGGAATCGATGCTGGCGATGTCCTCGAGGTGTCTTCCACAGGCGCCGGTGGGTTTACCAAGACTGAGGGTACTCTCGTTGCCATAGTGCTCATGCTGACCCTGTCGCCCTCGCCGCCCTTGCTCAACACGATGCGCATGCCTTCGCCTGCTTCCTTTTCGCGGAGCTTTTGGACGCCTTTAGTAAGCTTTCCTGGGGCCTTTATGCTTAGGAGAAGTTGGTACCACGGGCGAGGATCGAGAGGTTGGTTTATGTTTTGCCATTGACCGAGACGAGTAACGGCAGAGGTATTGACTTGTGCGTCGAGCTTGGCACGGCGATGGTCCTCGACACCATCTTTAATGGCGGTGACGATGAGGATGAAGAGGATAGGAAGGGCGGTGGTGGAAGCGGAGGCGGCGCCAAAGACGGGAAAGACTGGGGCAAGTTAGGTGGGGCGTGTGTTAATAGAGTGCACTCACGTTGGAATATGACGAGGGCCAAAAAGTAATGTTGGCTATGCTGCGAAGCGAGGTTAATTGGTGCGAACATGAGGAGGAGAGGTCTCACCGATGGAATTGCTCAATGAGGTTCTTGGGTAGGAATGTCAGTAGGGTATATCCTAGAGGCGGTGAGGTGGGAGGGAGCGGGAGAGGGTGGCGGATGCGCTGCTGGTCTGTACTTCAAGTTTCAAGTTCCTGGCATGCGAGCGAGCAGCTCAGGCTGGCCGCCGTGTCACGGTCGATCTGTTGACGTATACATTTCTACGCTGGCCGGGTCACGGTATTGTCGCCAGGGAGGTTGTGTCCGAAATGGCCGAGTCTGCAGTCTTTGGACGCTTGTCTTTTCCGAAGAAGAGGGAGCGTTCTTCGCGTGCGGACCTCTGCGAGTATTTCAAGTTCTGTCAGGCTGAGCGAATGGATTGCGATGGCGACGGAACTCCTCGGGCTTAGTAACATCACCGGCACAGTGTACAATAATAGCGCTTGCCTCCTCCCTATCGTTTGACGCTGCACCCGAGTCGTCATTGCTTGTCTTCTGCCCTCGAGCTTGATGTGTGAGAAATCGCTGCTGAAACTTGAGCAAGAGTGGTCTGGATGAGTCGAAACAGAATTCTGCACTGTTTGCACACAAAGTTTGATTGGTTTGTCGCGGTCGTGCCCAAAACTTAATACATGGATGGCAATGAGCCTGTATAGAATTGTGTCATACTGTAGACCTCCACCCGAGTTTCGCGAAACCCCGCCGCGCGATGCTGAACTGGACCTTGTTCAGGTAAGCAGCACGGACTGGGTTGGTTCGCATCTTCTGAATCAGTTGGAGCAAATGAATGTAATCTGGTCTCCAGTTTTCGGCGCTGACTTCACGCACTTTTGGAACCCCTTCGATGAAGTCCCTGACATTCGCAGCGACCGCCGCTCCTCCAAAGGCGAACAAGTTGTCCAACATGTCTTGTAGGTGTTCGGGCGCGAGATGAATGCATAGCCTCGGTGGTTTCACAAAGGCGCAGTCGATAATGAGTTGATGGAAGTATTCACTGGTGAAATAATCGTGCTCGGTCGTGTCTCGAATGTAAGTGAGATCACGGAGCAATTCTGTGGCTCGATTGGCACAAAAAGAGATGCTTTCTTCAGGTTGAATGGGGTTGTCGTTGTCGTGAGTGGTGGTTTTTTCAGGTAGACCAGCGTCAACGTCTCGAAGTCGAAGGGGAGGGATGTTGTGACCTATATGCATACTGAGTGTCCAACTCAAATGTGGGAAGGCGACGTCCTTCCACATATGGAAGACTACGTTGAGAGTTCGTAGAGCCTCTTTGCGAAGCCAATCCGGCTGTGTCACGACCGATAGACCAGTAACACTCTGCAATCCAAGTCGTATCGCTTCCCGTAACATGGTTTCTCGTTCCGGATCCACCTTGACCGCGTGGCTCGACACCATGTCGAGGGTTATTATTTCACGGGTGCGTGCTGTTATGATACCTCTCTCATCCTTTGTTATGGAGCTTAAGGGTCTCACAGGCACAACCTGTGACAACAACTCACTCGTCGGAGCGGGAAGAGCGGGTTGGGAGAGTGAATCAGTTGCTTCGGCACGTTTATGGCGCCCGCGCACTGTGCGGATAACCAACGACGAAGTTTGATTGTCGGGAGCGTGAGATAAAGTAGGTTCCAGGGCAGCAGAGGGGGCGAAGGCTGGCGGATTGCTTGGGTTGCCTGCATGAGGCGTCGGAAAGGCGGTGTGAAGGAAAGGAGGTTGTGGGGCAGCAGAGGGGGCGAAGGCTGGCGGATTGCTTGGGTTGCCTGCATGAGGCGTTGGAAAGGTGGTGTGAAGGAAAGGAGGTTGTGGGGCAGCAGAGGGGGCGAAGGCTGGTGGATTGCCTAGACTGCCTGCATGTAGCGTGGGCATCGAAAAGCGCCGTTGACTGAGCTCGGTATGGGGGTCTGTCACCGGAGGTTCTCTGGCAGCGTGAAGGGAAGGTTGGGGGGTAGCAGAGGGGGCGAGGGCCGATGGGTTCCCGGCGTGGGCAACAGGTGTCGAAATGTGCTGTCGACCGAGTCCGAATTGGGGACATCTCTCCGTCACTGGAGAATTGCTGGCCAGATCATTTGCATCGTAATGGGAGCCTGGAAAAGACGATGAAACCGAGAAGGCGGGAAAGGAGGATGGTTCATCTCCATAAATCTGGGGGGCCGAAGAGAGCTGTTGAGCAAGGGCGTGAAAGAAAGATGGGTTGTTGGCGGTAATCTGAGAGGACGGAGGAGCGCGCTGACTCAGGATTTCGCGCTCTGGGTAAGAAACTGGACTTACTGGCATTGCACTGGACTCTGCAAACCTACCAAAAGAGTTGACAGTGACAGATGGGGCCTGACCACCGCGATTGGAGTTAGCGCGTTGAGAGGTCTCGACATCCAACTCGGGGATAAAGGCGGGTTGCTGATGTGCAAGGGGGCGCTGGGAAGCAAAAAAGTTTGATGGGTCGAGCATATGGTGGTGTTGCTGTTCGTCGTCCTCAGCATCATAAGCTTCGGTGTTTCTTAGTGCCATACGAAAAGTGGGAGGACGCAAGAACAATGATTACCGATTCACCGTTTACAAGGACGATGGGCGATGTGGCAATGTGCGGATATTGATGACCATTATCAAATTGTGTTTTACCATGCCGAAGAGGCAAGGCCACCATCCAATACAAGGTTCAATTCAATGTAATCGATACAGGTAACATGACATTCTACGCCACCGGCTGACACTGATAGGAAGTGGGGGCAGTGGGGAACTCCTCTTCGTTCTCACAGCTCTCGTCGGAATCCAAACCCCTGCTAAAAGGATCATTCCCAACTCCACCGGTTATTTGCAGCCAACGTGAACTCCGCGATCCAATGACACTCTGTATGTGATTCACGTGTGACTGGCAGTCTCCTAATGTGGTGAGCTCGTGTGTCTGGGCCGTCTGATAATAGATAGCATCCTGTTCAAGTTCCGAAAGGCCACGTAATCCGAGCAGGTGATCGAGGATTTGAAGTTGTTCTTCGCTAATAGTGAGGTCTCCGCTGTGCTGCTCGCGCATGGCAGATAGAAAGGCCACGTGCTGTTGGGAAGATTTAATTTCTGCTGTGGTGAGGGCGACCCGTTGGGCAATGCAGTCACGGTCTGCGCGCTTGGCATTGAATGCCGACAAGAGAATCCTGTCGGGCATCGCAGAAAGAGCGTCAATGAACGTATCTCTGTACTGTTGCACATATGAGAAACTGTCCAATATAGGCGATAACATCACTTACACCCTGTACTTCGTTAATGGCCAAATCAGCAGGGAACGTTATCCCCAGGGCTCGGGCTGCATATTTCAGCCCAGAGGGGATGTGAGTTTTTGGGGGGTAGGGGTGAAATCGTGGCTTGGGGGAAAGTGGAGGAGGGGTTTCGACACGAGTACTCCGTCTGGGGGGGATTTCGCAGGGAGGGGATGATGAGCTGCATGAGGGTTTGCGTGAATAGGAAAGAGCCTCTGACGTGGACATTCTCCTGACAGTAGGTTGCCTGGGACGACGTTTGGGAGATGGGAATTTGGGATCGGGTCCTTCGATAATTAGCTCGCTCAGGCTGTCCCGAGGGCTAGGCAAGGATGAATATGCAGAATCGACCGATGAAGTGTGAGAGGGAGAAAGGTGGGGTACAACGGACGATGAGTCGCTCTTGGGCATCGAATGTGCGCTGCGTAAGCGATGTACAAGGCAAAGCGATCCTGTCGGAGTAAATATCTGAGTGTGAATATAGGTATGTGGGTCATGAATCATCCACTGTACCAAGGCGTTATCAAGCACCTGGTCTCCGGCATGGTTGACAAAACAACTGTTTGTGGCGCAACAGAGATAGATTCGAGGGCATCCAGGCTACCGCCCATCCGCATCTTCCAAAAAGGAATCACAACCTTGACACGGGTGACCGGTACCGAGCACAAGCAGATCGCGTCCTTCCTCCTTGGATTCCTTGTTCATGTGAAGCACCGTTTCGCCCCTCACTCTCACGTGCCTCCTGCACCTGGTCCGTGACTTTCGCTGTTTCGCTTCTGCCTGTGTGACATCGTCCCGGTTTGCCCGGCATCTTTAGTTCCTCATTGTCCTGTCGTCCGACGTCGATCACCTGTCGTGCTATGCCCCTTACTCTCATGTGATACTGCTCGTTTGGTCCTTGATTGAATATTGTATCTTTCGCTGGTTGCTTTCGTGTCGTCGACTCGTCGTCCACGTGTGTCGGTATCTTTGTCTCCTTTTCTCCTGTGCTCATTCTCCTGTCAATGTGCACCCCTTCAACAACACCGTGCAAGATCAGCCATTTGAAGAAAGAGTTCCTCAATGGCGTCGCCGCTTGCAAAACTGCAAGTGCTTGTTGGTCTGATGGTGATGTTTGGACATGGGGCACGAACAATGGGCAACTTGGTGAGTTTACTTCTGGAATGCATGGCGAACAAGTTTTTTTTACAAGCGCCGGCTGTGTCTCCTCAGGGTATAGTAAGACAGCGAGTCCCATCCAAGTCCTCCCTCGCAAGGCATCGATCATCACGCAGCCAATCCATGGCATTGTAATATCGGTCAGTTTCCCCACAACCCACCGAGTCCAAGTTGTGCGCGACAAACTGACGACGAATTTTGGCTTGGTAGGATACAGCGATGATATGCCTATTTATTACTGGGGAGGTTGTGTGTATATGGAATGGCGGTGCTGCAAAGATCAAGTATGGCAACCATTATAGCTTAATGGTGTATGCTGACTTGGATTTCCAGTTTTCCCCCACACGCATTCCCATCTGACATTTCAACGGTCTACCGACCGCCTCAAGCTGTCCGTGCTCCTGCGATTACAAAGCTGGTTTGCTGCGATGACTTGTTCGCGGCTCTCTCCTCGAACGGAGAAGTGTTTACATTCTCTCTCCCAACTGCCACCGAAGCAGAAGGGAATGTGCACGCAGGCGGGAATAGAGGCCAGGTGAAGCCCCAACGTGCATGGGCGTTGAGAAGGCAATTCAGCAGCGTGCGAGTGCGTCGTCTACAACTAGACCGTAGCCTGCTAGACTCAATGACTGTCCCCTCATCAACAATAACGACGTGCGCACTACCAGGATGTCGATATTGGCGGTGACGGCGCCCTGATAGTATGCACGCAGTCAGGACACGTGTTTGTTCGCTCTCGAAACCTCAAGGGTAGCACGACGAGTCATGGGACAAAGGCGTTCAAGTTTCAGCGGATCGCCCATGCACAACGAGCTGTTGCGGTGTGCGCCAATAGCACGGGTGCCTTTGGCGCCCTTCGAGTTGACTACAATCCACCTCCGATCAGTGTAACTGGGCGATACTTTTCGGCCGACTTGGCTGCGATCGCACCTTACATTGACGAAGCCATGGTTGTGGCGTGCCAGGACACGAAAGTACCATTGGAGGCCATCATTGGCACCGACGATGATTTAGAAGATTCGTCGATCCTTGACGATATCAGCGAGATGGCCAATTTGATGACCGTCCTCCGTAATGGGGTGACTCCAGTGCGGTCGTCTCACGGTGCAGACCTCGCCATGCGCATTGGTACCAAATTCGAGGTACCCGCACACCGTGTCGTCCTCGCCGCGCGCTGTGTGCCTCTTCGTGAGGTACTTGGTGGTGATGGAGTTCTTTGCGACAAGACCTCCAAGATTTCTGTGACGTCCACCCCCCAGCCTTCGGACGCGTCCCCAAATCCTCCGGTACTCCACTTTACAGGAATCACCCCACTTTCCTTGCTTATTCTCCTTCATTACCTATATGCTGATGAAGTCCTCGCGGTATGGGACCGTCGTATCGGGTCGCTCTTCGAGCCACAGTTTTCGAGCCTGGGCTTGTCGGTGGACCAAGTGAAAGCGGATCTTACCACCCTTGCACGTTTGTTGTGCCTCCCCCATCTAACATCGGCATTGCAATCCGTCGGGAAACGCGTTGCAAAATTGTCCGCAAATGACGATTTTCGGTGGCTTTTCGATCAGGCGCAGGTCCTAGACTTACCGCGGCGATATGTTCACGGAGACCCTCTGGCACCTGACGTCGCGCTACACTTTGCCGACAAGACTGTTTACACACACTCCGCTGTTCTCCGCGCACGATCTGCGTTCTTTACTGCTTTCTTTTCCGACACAGACTGGACTATCCAAAGGAGGGATGACGCTGGCGTACTCGACGTAGAGATGGGGCACCACAAGTGGCAAGTCATGCAGTTCGTGCTGCCGTTTGTTTGTTTTGGTGAAGAAACGATGTTCGAGACACTCGGTGAGTACTGTGGGTTTTGTAACACCGTCCGTGTTAACCAATTTGTAGAATTCCTCGACAATGTTGATGAATTACTCGAATTTATGTTCCTTGTGATATCCGCCGCGGTAAATCCATCTCGCACCCGTGGTTTCAGAGTTGTTCATTCTGTTTTTAACTAGAATGAATTGCTCCTGACCCGACTGGTCCTCTTGTGTTCTCAAATTATCCTCAAATATCTGAACGTGTACAATGCGTGTTACCTACTCACGGATGCCATCCACTTCAACGCAGTAGATTTGGCGGACCGCATCCAAACCTACTTGGTCGCCAATATCGAGATGCTACTAGAGTCGAGGATCCTTGACGACCTCGATCCTCGAGTGGTGCGTAAGCTCTCGGAACACGCGTGTGCGGCGCAGGCAGCACAATCACCGGTGTCTCGGTCCGACAAGCTAGGACGCGCAGCGCTGGAGATGCACAAGGAATGGCTCGCGTTGCAGGATATTCCGGTTCCCATCATACCCAGCCAGAAACTCTGGTCTGCGAGGGACTCGCCTAAGATGTCACCGTCTGGTTCGACGAAGAAGACGATGGGGCGACAATCACGGTTGCATTCGCCAACCACGAGCCCCTTGCTTCGTCCGTCGTTGGCGCCGCCGCCACAGGGAGATGAGATTTTTATGATGGACGATGCCGATGGGGGGCCACCCGTCAAACTGGATTCGGCGCAGGCGAGTGGAGGTGAGGAAATACCCATTCCAATGATAACCGTTGGGTCTGCAAGATCGGGATGGAAGAAGAGTCCGGCGACGCCTCGGTGAGTCGTTTGCATGTACGTCTTTGCCATTACGTTACGTTCTTGTAGTACGGACCTCAAGGCCATTATCGCGGAGGCAGAGAATGGCAAGAAGCAGGTGCATGCAGGAACACTCGACAGCCAAGGTTCAAGTCCCAATGCGAGTGTGAGGCTAGGTGGAGAGGGCATTACTAACACAAGCGAGGCTACAACGAAGAGTACGAGCGCTGTTTCAGGTGTGGGTCCGTCGCGACAGCCAGGACCTACGCCTGGACAACGTTGGCAACCCGACACCCCGCCAGCACCACGTCGCGTGCCGTCAGAGCCTCCGACGCCCCCGAGGCCCGAGGTGCAATTGTCAAGTCGTACTAGCAGCGCTGTTCAAATTACTCAGGTTAACCAAGGGATCCCAAGTCCTTCGCGGCCGACGATGGGACCAGTCATCACGCCCGTTCGCCAGACGCCACACACGCCAGGGTCTGCGAGCACTAGTACTGGTGGCAGTTCGCGGAAACCATCGTGCGTTCCCGTGCTTCTTCATGTCGCAATTTCTTTGTAGGGTGACACTCGTTTTTGTTTCAGGCTGGGTGGTGCATGGACGCTGCCGCCCGTACAACCAATCGCGGCGCCGACGGTGCCCAGTTCGACGACTACACTCTCGTTTGCGGAGATACAGAGGTTGCAAGAGTTGCAAGGCACGACGTCTACGTCAAAGGACAAGCGATCGTTGCGTGATATCCAGGAAGAGGAGAGGGCACGTCAGCAAGAGGCTGATTTCTTGAAATGGTGGGCCAAGGAGGAAGAGCGCGTACGGCTCGAGATTTTGGAACAGGAACAGGGGCAGGAGCGCGCCCGCACGGGGGCTAACCATCCGAACAAGAACAAGGGTGGCAAGATGAGGCCGCGCAAGCCCAAGGTGGAGACACAGCCAGACATGGTTGCACCCAGCGTGGCGACCCAGCAGCGTGAGCCTCGTGGCCATCGGAAACCACGACAGAGAGAGGACGTCGATGAGTAGACAGACGCCATGGGAACGTATGAAGAATATTTATGGTATAGATATGGTATGATACCACACGGTGAGCTGTATAACTTCTTGGAGGCTGTTGGACGATATAAAGTACAGACGGGCCTGGTGACATAGAACATAGATTCGCGATGTAAATATTTTGCAAGACTTACTTTAGGGTGCAAATATTTAGTTGTCGGAGCACTGAAACAATTGTCCTCTGTCTCATGGTTACATTATCTCGTGCCATATGAACCTCTTGTCCTGCTCTCAGGTCGACTGCTTCTGTCCCAAGTTCCCGGATCATCACGTTCACTTGACAACATAATGTACTCGGCTAAATCCTTCCGGGTAACCCATAAGTTATAACCCCCATGTCCCTCGCCGTCAGGTACCCAAGGCTACCCACCCTGGTCGGTCTTCGCGGATTTCTCTAGGTCCTAAGTGTGCCTTGGTCGACATCATGTGAAGGTAGCACCAGAGCCTGCAATGGTACATGCCCTCGTCGTCGTCCAGGTCCTCGGCTTTACTCTCTTACTCATTTCCTTCCTCATGGGATCTTTCATCGTGGTATACAATACGTTTTCAAGACCATACGATGCCATTTGGGAGGTCATGGAGCAACATGAGGGAAAGGAAAAGGTAAGGTACTATTTGCAACCACCCTCTCGATCGAGCTGACGGGTGTTATGTAAAAAGTGGAGGAGAACCATTGGGCAAGAATTCGCAAGCTTCTTTTTGCGGAATAAGTATGTTGATTGGCAAGAGCTATATTGTATGAAGGAGCTACAGGACCGGGAGCTACAAGACCGGGGTTGAACGAAACCAGAGGAGTGGATTGCAACTGGTGATTCTAGGCTACGTCGCGAGGCAATATTGATGCCTCTGCGATTAATTGGTGAGCGTGCCACTGAGTCGAATGAATCTCCTGAAACCTCGGGCCACAAGGCCTTCAGGCTTTATCATGGTTGAATATTGAATGCTGAGAGGATGTTGGTGGCACCGTCCCGTCTTTCGTCCGAAATGACTTGCGAATGTCTTGGAACCCGGCAGTTGATCAAGCGGTCCAAAAGACGTCACTTTTGGAGGCCGAGTGATTCGAATACTCCACCCGCAGATAATATTGACGCAGGACACCTGGCGTACATTAAGCTTGATAGGTCCAAGAGGCCGATCAAAGAGGAGTACGTCGTCTTCGGACGTTTGAACAACGAACCTGATGAGATCGTCGAAATCCCACCCAGGCAATGGCTTCGAATCTGCTCGGAGCTTCAACTCGCCGTAGAAACTGCTTTATACACTCTGGCCCGCCTGTGACGGAGAGACTTGACTCGCCGGAGGTCACATTGATTTGTCACTGCCACGGTGCGGTCCATAAATGGATGGCCCGGTGTTTTTGGCCTTTGCTGGACTTCACCCGAACACAACTTCACGTCTTTCTGTTGAAGGATCCCACCCAACTCTCATAGGTAGAATGTCATCGAAGCTCAATATTTGAAGCGGCCGGATGCCACAAGTACTGATCTATGATCACGAAGTACTCGGGAAGAGGAAAAAGGTAGTAAAGTTTCCAGAATGGTACGCTTCGAGTTCTTTGAAACGGGTTCTCGCCGTCATAGTGAACAACTTCGAAGATTCGTGGCTGCCGGTGATACGGTGTTCGCGGGGAGGAGTCAAAGAAGAACTGTCACCCCCACCCGATTCCGTTGATCGTCGCTGTGGAGTGTTCCTGGTATTTGGCACTTCGTGGATTCACCCGGATGCTTTTCCAGCGTGGGGTCGTCCATGCGTTCACTACATAGAGCTGGATCTCGATGTGTCGTCGGCCATTTCGGGCACGGAGGCACACTATGCCTCTGTTTAAAAATGCGTGTCTATGGTGGCTATCCAGGACAAAACATGATCGTTGTCTCTACGGCCTTGAGCGATCGCGACTCACTCACAGTCCGCGCTTCTTACTCGGAGAATGTCGAGATAACCGACGTCTCCACGACAGCGCCGCCCAGGACAGTCTTCAAGTTCTGGCTGATCTTCGCCTCGATGTGTACCTGCCTTTTTCTCTCTGCCCTCGAGCTCTCGTCTATCTCCACAGCACTCCCTACCATCGCGCACGAGCTGCGGGCTACCCAGTTTGTCTGGGTCGGTTCTGCATACGCACTTTCGTCGACTGCCTTCCTCCCAATGAGCGGTGGTCTGGCTCAAGCGTTCGGTCGGCGGCCTGCCACTCTGATAACCAT